>JAPTHN010000003.1:60155191-60412691 GCA_026936325.1 Platynereis dumerilii
GCCTATGACTTATGACCAGGGTAACAGAAAATACATGACAGTACATAGTCCTAACCACGGGGCCACCAAATTGGACGCAATTATCTGGGGGGGGGGGGGTTACTTGCTGAAAGTATATGCTTTAACTTAGGCACAATTTGCATTGAAGGAGGGCCTTTGCCTGCATTGGACCGAACCCTGGTTCGGGAACCCGAAATTTTCAGTGGACCGTCATGAGCAAAATCCCAGCTGGATGCCCCATGGATGCGACATTAGATTGGCTGCACCTTGTACCAGTGTCCATGCTGGGCAATTAAAAGATCCCTCACATGGGGTAAATGTATACCATGTTCAGGACTCTCGCTCTCTCTTTCTCTTCCATCAACCCACCATCCCCCTCCCACAGGGCCACCACTGCTAATGGACAGGAATTCTGAATTCATCATGGCTTCTGGTGAAAATACAGATTTAAGTCCCATTAGTCTTCATTTGTCACTAGAAAAATTAAAGTCCCAGCCAATAATAATAAGATTTACATAAGTCTGAGAAATACTTCCATAACAAAAACAAAACTTTTTTGTTGAAAATGACATTTAATCAGTATAGATCTTGCATAAAAATGTGCAAGTTGTTTTGATGACATACATGTAAAGCAAACGAATACAGGTCAACTAGTAACCGTGCCAAGTAGTGACCAAACCAACTCGTAACCATCTTTGATTTTTCCCAACCAACTCGTAACCATGGCATTTAGTAATCAACTGGTCATGGCCAAGTCGTAACCAAAAAAAGAAAATAGCATACCAACTCGTAACCAGTGACTGTTGCCAACTGGTAACCAGGGAAAATCAGAGTAAACCAACTCGTAACCAATTCATGACCAAATTGTATTCACTAGTGACGCAGCTATTTTAACACTGTAATTCTGCATATTCAGATTTAGATAATTAATTTTATATTTGGATAATTCACCTTTGAACAAAACTATCTTTATTGAGTTTACTGGAATAAAAATTAAATAAATATGAATGGGCAGCTTGGGGTTTGCTAATAATGATTTGATTGTCCTGGACCTTGGTTACGACTTGGTAGTTGGCAAGAATTTGGTGGTTACTAGTTGGTATGGTCATGAAATTAATTTATATGCATGGTTACGACTTGGTAACCCACAAAAAAAAGGATGGTTACCAGTTGGTAGTGTTTTTGGTTACCAGTTTGTTGGTTACTAGTTGGTTGGTTACCAGTTGGTTTGGTTACCAGTTGGTTTGGTTACCAGTTGGCATGGTTACTAGTTGACTTGATACCAAAGAGAACGAGCCACATAAAACATTTTAAATAGATTCAGATCATCAAACAGACTAAATAACTGTAAAACTTAAAATATGACCATTGACCACAAATTCATAAAGTTTGAATATCGGATACAGATAGTAAAGACGTGATTGTGTACCTTTTGGTGTATATATTATATATTTATGTATAAATGTATGAAACAGCTCTGGAAATGTTACAAACTTGATCTAAAACAATGTGCACATCATATCTGAAATGTTATCAAATTAATCAACTTCTTCAGTTCCAAAGATACCAAAAGATACTGTAAATAGACTTGATTGTGTTCCTTGTGGTGGCATAGATATAATATGTAAAATTTGATGTATAAATGTATTACATGGAGATGTTAATATAAAAGTTTTACATCATATATTTATGGTGATTCCGTGAACCTAAAAGTGACTTCACAGCTGATAATTAATAATGCCGTCAATTTCAAGACAAATTTATTTCACGTAAACCCAACTGCCAGCCTGAGAAAATCTTCCAATATATATTACAATATTTCCAAATTTAAATATTGCTAATTAAATCATTTTAAAAATGTCTGCTGGCACTTAAAAATATAATAAATCAATCTTGTTTAGGAAAATGCTAATTTTGGTGTCAACTGTTGTATAACAAATAGCTACCGAGAGTACAAAATGCGAAACTGTTACATCTATGCTTATAACAAATAACCAAATAACTGAAGACCCCAATACCCAATACATATAAAAAGCACCCTGTTACAATTTTCTTAAACATTGCTCAAACGTCAACATGCGTAAAATCTACAAATTGATATAAATGAGAATAGATCCATAGAATTAAAAACATATAAATTATAATAATATCTAGTGATACAAAAATAGAAAGTTGGAATTAGAATGGTAATCTTTCAGACCTGAGAGATTCGGACCATAATTGAAACAATTATCTTTCATTTAACTTTAAATATCAAATTATTACTTGACCCGCAATTCAGGAATATTAAGAAGAGAAAAATTTAACAGCACAGAAACAAATGGAACTCATACGAATACCTTGAACAACATGTTCTAATCAGTTCTTACAATCGCCTGGGCAAATGATGATCTAACCAATTGTCTAGATTTTGGCGTAATTCTACAATAGCATTCGAGATGTTATACTATAAATATAAAACCTTACCGACACATTGTTACATGGTTATCAGTAGTGGGGGTTAGTTTAGGGATAAAAACCACCTCTTGCACGGCAAACATGAGGACGTAGATTTCATATAGATTTCATACAAAAAACGGAAATCCTAAATTTCTTATTGCTACATTTTCTTCAAAATCGCCATGTCAAATCTGGATTTCTCTCCCCCTGGCTAAGTATGTACAACCATATATATTTATTGTCAGATGTGACACATTCAGGAGTGCTACCAAGCGCACTTTCAAGCGCTTGAAGGTGCATTCCAGCGCACCTTTCCTCTTGGCCATGCTATCACTCGCACCCTTGAATGTGTCATGTAGCGCACTCCTGATCCTGCTATCCCTCGCACTCTTGGGGGTGTAATCTGTGACTACTCCTGGTTATGCAATACAGGGCACTCCTGAGGGTGAACTCTTGATACTGCGAGTGAGCGCATCTTATTCGCTACTGGGTCTGCTATTGGTGACAGACTATAATAAGCAGGCCACATGCTCGTGGGAATGCCATCCAGCACACCCTTGTGAGTGCAATCCAGCGCACCTTTGAATAAGTAGGCCTATGTGCAGCTAGATAACTGGACAGATAGCTAAACAGATAGAAACTCCAAACAGTACATAATTATAAAGGCATAATAGCAAATATAAAGATGAACAGATAGATAGTGAGACAGATAGATAGATAGATAGATAGATAGATAGATAGATAGATAGATAGATAGAGAGAGAGAGAGAGAGACAGATAGATAGATAGACAGATTGACAGAATGACAGATAGATAGATAAATAGACAGATAGAAAGAAAGAGAGATAGATAGATAGATAGATAGATAGATAGATAGATAGATAGATAGATAGATAGATAGATAGATAGAAATCTTAAATTTACAAAAAACAATTCATTTAACTAACTCTTGAAAATTACATGAAGATGCTTAGGACGACAGCTTCAGGAGTGCTCAGGATGGCATATTCAGGAGTGCATATTCAGGAGTGCTCCTGAGGACACCTGTGCACAGTAGTGCGTGGGAGCAATGAGGTGCGCTGGATAGCATAGCCACGCATGCTATTAGATGCGCTGGATGGCATAGTCCAGCTCCACGCGTGCGAGTGAATGCACATCCACGCGCGTGGCTGTACAATATGTAGCAGGCCCACGCTTCTCACGCGCGTGTAGGTGCAATCTGTGACGGCGTGAGGGTGTTCTCACTCGCAATAAATATACCTCGTACAACATCATATATAAAATCTTTTTGTAATACTTTTCTGTTAATGATATCTTAAAGAGTTACTGATGTACATATAAAACTACTACAAAAAGAAAACTCCTAATTTGTACTAATTTTCAACAACTTCTGGTACAACGACAGTCTACAAATTCAGAAGAACAGACAGGTATTAAACAGTCAAGTTAGACTAAGTGCGACATAGGATTTACATGATGTGCATAACTGTATTCAATATATGGAATATCAATAATGCTTCTTGTCTCTACAATGAATCACAAAATAGCTGTAATTAAGATATGTACAGATTCGCTGGCTACAAATAGGGGTGCTTGATCTTTGTTAGAGCCAAAAAAGAGAGTAAAGAATCCTTATTTTTCCTATAATTCCTCCCTCTTTTTATACCAAATAAACAAGATTTCTAGACAGCAGCTTATACCACAGGCCAAGGCCTTAATACAGTCTTATCTTCATTTGTCACTAATAGATTCAAAGGAATCATGCTCTTGCTGGGTCTGTTAACTTCATCTGGACAGAAAATAGGTCACTTCTGGAATCAGCCAATGAGAGACATTCTTGGAAAAGTAAGATTTGTTAGAACCACAGTGATTGGTTGAGTTCCAAGGTGACCTACTTTCTTACAGATGAAGTTAGCAGGCACAGCCAGAGTATTGTACCTTTGAATTTGATAGTGACAATTAAGGCTTCAGGCTTTTGCCTGTGCTTATAGCCGAACTTTAGCAAGACCAGGTGCTAAGAGCGCTAGACTTCCACAACTCAATTTTACCTGGAACTCATTGAATTCTGAATGCAGAACATAATCACAGTAGAAAGCTTTTTTTTTTTTTCTTAACAGGCTACCTAGTCATATCTAAAGTCCGGCATAAGTCAGATCGGCTGCATAGACGTAGGAGGCAGGGGGTAATTTTTTTTGGAAAAGCAATTTTTTTTACCTCCCAAGCCTATGAGTCAGGATCAAGGATTCTAAAAATCTCCTTATTTGGCCCTAACAATAACTGAATAACAAAAATAATATCAATGTTTCAAATCGAACTAAACAGTCAATACAAAGGCACTGATTAAGCACAGTAACATTGCGGCTATCACATTTTGGATTTTATTGGCGGAATTATACGATTCGCACCCTTCACAGTCGGGACATGAAACGCAAACGTCTAAACTCTGCAGTTGGGCAGGAACCTGGTAGAAGGCTGCTTGTTGGCTTTCTGAAATTAGAGACAAAAAAACAGAAATATATTTAATTGTTTTAGAAAACTTTGACGATTACTCACAACAATATAATATACTAGCATAGTACCCGTGAAAAAATAATATAAGTTTATGGGACCAAAGCCAGATGGAGATGTTGTAGGAAGTAAAAGAAAGGAACTGGCAAGTTTTGATGGCTGAGGAATGAGTAGTTTGGCTGAAGTAGCGTAAAACATCCGTGAATTTATAATAGGATTGTAATATGAGTAAGTTCCGTAAGGGTTGTATGGTATAGAATGGCTGGAGGGTAAATCGAGATTACATAATAATATATAAGTTCGGGAAGATGTGAGAAGAAATGAGATTTAGGTAAGAAAGTTGAGAAAATGTGAGAGAGTGATATGGTAGTATTGAAGGCATAATTGCAAAATTATGGAACAGCACAAACGTCTAGATGGAGTGTATTAGTAAATGGCAGACTAAATTATTTGAAGTGAGAAGTGAGAAGATATGCAAGAGAAACTTCCCCAGAACTTTGAATGGCAGACTGTGGTGCCCTCTGCCTTAAACTTTCTGGAGGAGAACATTTCTGACCTGATTTAGGACTGGGCAAAATGTCCAATGTAGAGTGTTTGGATAGTTAAGCATGAAATAAACATGGATTGTAGAGGATATATGTATCTTTGAAGGATAGCAGGCCTTATTGCAAGAGAGAATGACAGCAAGGTAGAGTATGGAAAATTTGGTTGTGATTTATGAAGGAGTGGATGAGGCAAACTGGTAACAACAAAGTTGCAAAGATAGTGTTGTTATGTTAAGATGCTGAAAAGCTTTCGAGGTCCATCCAGACCCCTTCCTGAGGCTTCCTCAGTTCTTAGTGGTTTGAATTTTGTTTGGTCACATGACGATGTGATGACGTAATGTCACATGACTGGAGTATCTCCCGGAAGATCGCCGGGAGGGTGTGTCTGCACAGGTCCATATTTAATTGTTGAATAATAGTAAATTAGTTTGAAAGGATAGTTCAAGTATTTCTGACCAGAATCAGATATGTTTTAAATTAAACGGTTAAAACTTACTGACTAAAAAAATTTCTTGACTTGCAAATTATGTCATATGGATGGATGGATGATTTGGGCTTTATGTCCTGTATTTATGCACTTGTTAGGCTAATTAGGAGAGGAGGAGGACACGGCAATGAGGACAGATTATGTCATCATTAGGACAATACATGCAATATATTATATATAAATGCATCTTGGCAATACCTGGTGCATAATATTTGTAGACCTTGACTTGCTGCTGCTGTAGATTCATCACACTGTCCGCTCTCTTCTGGACGACTTCTATGCATTTCTTATCAGTTGTGACCTAAAATGCAAGCAATCAGCAATCGTATTAACACTATAACCAAATAAGTCAAAAGAGAATTGTCCCAGTAGGTCTTCATTTTTTATAGTAGAATTATTAATCCCTCACATCCTCAATCCCGTCTCCTTCTAAAGTGGACACCACGAAGATTTGAATTATTTTTATATCTCCCATTCATCAGAGCCCACCATATGAGTCACAATATAAATGGTATATGATTTTTATTTGCCAATTGACAAGCTCATCATAGCAAGACACGATTACAGCACCTACCTCGTCCCAGTACGTGATCATTTTGGCACCCTCCACCTCGGCTATCTTCATTCCTGTGTTTTTGTATTTTGCTTCAAGTTCCTTGCGTCCATCGGGGTAGAAACCGGACAGTGACTCAACCTGCATGATGCTCATGCCACTCTCCTCCTCTCCATTGTAGCTTTGAGGATACAAAAAAATGCTTTAAGAAACTTAGATCATTAAATGCTAATAATTATATTAATTGATTTGGACAGGCTACAGCTGCTTGCTCTAATTGCAACTGTGAGGGTCTTGAGGGATGGATGATTGGGGCTTTACGTCCTGTATTTATGCACTTGGTAGGCTAATTAGGACAGGAGGAGGACACGGCAATGAGGTGAAGGATGATTGAAACAGCCGTCCAACATAGGCCCAGGTGACCCGGCAAGAGCTGGATTCGAACCCTGGACCAAGCGATTGGCAGTCCAGCACGCTACCACTAGACCAACCCTCCCCCCGAGGGTCCTGAGGGAGCAGGCTACAACATTTCACTGGAGGTGCTGCCAAGCAGGTCCGCCCTCACGTGCATTGCTGCGTTCCTTCTGCACAGTACTGTTGAGCTCGGCTGAGCGCGGACTTGATGGGCAGCTGTCCTAGTGACCTACATGCCAATTAGACTTTAATTTTGTCAGTATGTATTGTTTTTAATCCCCTGCTTTAAGAGCAGACTGGCTCATCAGTCAGTGATTCAGAGGCACATACAGCTCTTTTACATGAAGCTGGCACACTTTTACAACATCAACAAAAATCTGAGATGTTCCAAAATGAAAGTTATAAAGCAATTTAAACGGAGTTAATTGATTCCTGAAACTATTGACCAAGTTGTTTTCTACATTAAGCTATAAGCCTTTTCACAGATTGTTGGTAGATTTTTCCTATCTAAGAAGTAAAATAGATTTAAGAAAACACATTTGGGGTTATCAGAAAAAGGTTATTTGGTCAATAGTTTTAGGGCTCTTTAACCTCTTAAAATTGTTTCATACCTTCCTTTATGACACTTCCAAGATTTTGTTGAAATTGTAACAGTGTGACAGCTTAATCTAAAAGAGCTGTAAGTATCACAGTTAAGCTTTGAGAACATTTGATCTCCAGAACTTCAGACATTAAATGCTAAGGCAACAATAAAATCATGAGTTGTACTTACGACATGCACACGGACACAGTCACAGAATTGCTGTCGTAACTACTCTTGACGTCAAGGTCAAATTCTTTCGATTTCTTTTCGTCCATCATGTTGTATGAGACTGTCATCTGAAATAACAGAAAACCATCAATGTATCACTTAATTGATGATCATTCAGGACTGCTCTTCATTTTGACTCCCCCCAAAATTCTTCAGGACTCCCAACGCCCAGCTCTTGATGTATAATATAGCAGGACTTAATAATAAGTTAATATGCAATTTATTTAAAACTTAGGTGTAATGAATTGAATTTTAAGAGTAAAATCTTAGGTGTAATGAATTTAAGAATAAAACTAACCTGAACAACCACGGCTCCCTGTCCGGTAGCAGTCACTGTGATCTCCGTAGCTTCAGCTGGAGCCTAAATTGCAATTAAGAATTTTTTTTTTAAAAACATAAATACATAAACACATCGGCACAACCAGTAGATCTGTTAACCAAATTTATAGTGACAAAACTTTCTCATTTCTTAATTAAAGAAATATCAAAGTAGAATTATGAAGTGATAAGGTGCACTTGCAATAATCAATGCCGATGTGATAAGTAATTAACCAATAAATGACAAAAAGCATAATTGATTTAATGAAGTATATACCTCATAGACTTGCACGAGGGCAGAGTTGCTTTTGGTAACCATGTCAAACGTGTGGGCGTCATTCATGGCCAAGGCTTCCACGTTCACGTTCTGGCTATCCACTGATGAATAAATCTTTTCTGCAAACTTGCCAAGAGCCTCCAGACCCATCACTGTGTCCTGAAAATAATAATACTAAACTTAGTAAAATTACAAAAGCAGCAAATGAATCGAACTCAATTGCAATACATATTAGGCTACTCATATCTAGCAGGAGATGAGCTGCAAAATTACAAAATATAGCATGATGTTATGTAATTCATAATCCAGATAAATCTGCTCCCCACACCAATCATTTTAGAGATATCATTGAGTCAAGAGTGGAATTTGAACCCCCATTTGATGTGCACAAGGCAGATGTATCTCAGCATGTTGATGGTTGGCACAGTGGTTATCAACATGCTGAGATACGTACTTCTTGGATGTCTAAGGCTTAAGACCTACAAATTTTCCGATATCAAAAATTTTCAGTGACTCAACCGCCCCCTCCTGGCGTTTTAAGGCTGCTGGGACATCAATGGGGGGGAATAAACCATTACCTGAGTGCTGTAGAAGCCGCCCTGGGGGTTCATCCTAGAGGTCAACCACCTGACGATTGGCACACCATCGCCATCTTGCACCAGAGTGGCCATCAATGCGTAAGAGGCCGTCTCAACATCCAGGGGTGGAGTGGCGTAATACCTCTCCCAGGGTTTGATGTCCGCATAACTCTGGCCATTGGGGTCCGACCAGAACTTCATACCCTCTGGAATAAAGAAATTGTGGTAGAATATAGATTAGGCCCTATAACTTGATTATGTATTGTGTTATTTAACATTGCATGCACAGGATGCTAATATTTTGACATTGTAGGTCAAGCTGATGCAGTTCACAAACTGTCCCGGCCATGTACGGCTCAGGTAGTTCAGCTGTCTTAAATTTAGCCAATTTCCCTCAATTCCGAATGTTTTGGAGAATAGGAACTCCATTATCAGAAAAAAGATTGTAGTCAACGCCGTTGGACAATTTTTCTGGACTACCACAGAGTCTTAGACCTTATCTAAATTAACAAAATCCAAAATAAATTTATATAGCACTGTCAAGAGTAATTAGATACTGACAAGGTGTAGTATTTCTTGCAACAGGTAATAGGTATTCCATACAACATGACAACATGAACAAAATTGAACATCAGGTCCTCAAAACAGTAAATTTTAGACCTTCCTTGCACAGAATAGTATAAATTCATTAATTTTTTTATAAAGATCTAGAAAATCTAAAGTTGGACTACTTGGACTTACTTCTTTCAGTAGACAATGCATTGAGCTGGTTGAGGGCATAGCTGGCTTGGGAACTCTTAGCAAAAGCAAGAGCATAGGCCACTATGGATAAGGTGTACGCATCGTCTTTTATGCTTTCTATGGAACCTTCCAAGTACGTCACAGCCTTCTTAATTGACTGCTCCAGCTGCAAGTAAATTCAAATGCAAACTGAGAATGATTCTAAATTTTAAATACATGTGTCGGCCCACAATGGTGTAGGGCCTAAGACTAATAGCCAACTGGAAAATACACTTAGGGAGGCAAGCCAGAAATAGATCGCAGGAGAATAGAGAGGCATCCCAGAATTAAATTTGGATCACCCAGAGTTTTATATTTATTTATAAGAGCAGCTCAAGAAAAGGTAATGTGGAGAGGATTGTTACTAAAATTTTAGTGTTTTGTAAGGAGGATTTAAATGATGCATGGGGCTATACATCCTGTATTTATGCACTGGGAAGGCTACTTAGGACAGGAGGAGGTCATGGCAATGAGGCGAAGGACGATTGAAACTGCCGTGCAACATATGGGTCCGGGACTCCAGGTGACCCGGCAAGAGTTGCATTTGAACCCAGGACTCAGCGACAGGCACATCCAGCACGCTACCTCTGAGCTTACCTTCCCAGGGCCTACCCCCATTTTGTTAGGAATAACTTAAGTCTAAACATTTTTTTTTTTAGTTAAAGATATGTTACCATACAGAACACAGAATTTATTTAATTAAGGTCTTCCATGACTAATGAAAACACAATTCCAGGAATTTATTTCAGTCTCAAATCACTCACCTCATCAGATGGGATAACCTGCTGCAATTCCAATAGAGCAATTGCTGTATATGCCGTGAGGCTCACACCTTTACCAGCTCCACCCTAAAATAAAAATAAGAAATTAATATGGTACAAGAAAGAAACACAACAAACAACTGAAACAGATTAATTTCGGGTTTTTTTTTTCCACAGAGGTAGCATATATATGAAATAACTTTGCCATAAGTTGTTTGGTTTCAACATATAGCAAAGCAGCTGGCATTTTACCAACTTGCATTAAATTGCTCAATCATAGCTAAGTAATTAAATATATTTTTTACAAATAAAATTCATACTCTATAAATTTATCTTACTTGAATTCCAATTAGTATTTTTCTATGAAGTCAAAGCACATTAAATAGATTAGTAAGACCTGATATTATATTCAGGCAAGTGAAGTGGGGAATATAGATTTCAGGTACCGTAATATGGGGTGAATCGGGACAGAATTGGCCGTTTTTCTGTCATAGCATGGACAAAAATCAATCTAGAAATCAAAATTTGATGTCAAATTGTGTCTGGGAACGCGGTCTAAGTACCCCTAGAAACTTGAAATGTTATCTTAAATTCCCAGTGCTCAAGACCCAGAAAACCACTGTCCCAATTCACCCCTCACTTTGGGGTGAATCGGGACAGAGGCTAATCTAATTAACTAGTGCTTCCTACCCTGTTTTATTGATTTATACTTATGAATAAACTTTAGAAAACATGTTTAGCACCCCAAAAAGTCACTTTTAATAAAATTTGAGTTCTATTTTGTGTAAAATATTGAGATTTTAACAAAATGTAATAAATCACTGCAAATAGACAAAAATGCACTTATCTGCTAATTTTGCAAGTGATGAATAAACTTGGACTAAATCCACAACAAATGATGCCAATTTCAACAATTCAAACCCAAAATCCATGAAAATGAGCTGGATTGAAAATTAGTAAGGTTTTTGGGCCAGCTCTGTAACTCTGCCATTCGCTTGGATCCGGACCCAGGACCAAACATACAAAATAGCCCATCTCAGCAACTCTTTTGGTTTCTTAAAACTGTTTGAATCAATTGGGTTTGTAAAATCTTTATTTTGCTGCCTTTATTTGATGTTATATCACATCATTTTTTATATGGTTCCAAAAGCGCATATTTACCACAATTTTGGCCGAGTTTGACACTCCCATTGCATTTCTACCAGACAAAAATAATTTTGCAGCATGGTAGTACCCGGTCCAACAATATTTTTATGACATTCTATCACTGATTTCGTTTTGGGTTATAAATAGAGTTATTACTGGGGCCGAAAATGACACTAAAATAACTCTGAAACTGAAAGCGCTTTATTGCTTGTTGAATATAGTTAGTGCAAATGTACTTAAGTTTATGATTTTTTCCGTAATTGGCCATAACCATATACTTGACGTTTTGTTAAGTTTTTGTGTCTGTATCTTTTATAGTTTTTGTGGTACAAGCAAAGTTTTGACCAGGTTGCAAAAATGTAAATTCTGCAGGGCAATGTCTAAGGTGCTGCAGCTTCTTGCCATCTTCAGGTAGAATCATGAAAATTCATCTGAATCATGATTGGAGTGTTTGCAAAAACCGTGCAAAAAATCAAGTCCTTACAACAAGTAGAAGTTGTTGTTTTTTAAAGATAAAAATTATTTCCTGGCTTGTCCCGATTCACCCCAGTGTTCCTATTCACCCCATATTACGGTACATGAAACAACACTTTTATATTTTTATTTTTCCATCCTATAGATAATCGTTTAATGTTGATAGGTATGCTACAAACTGTTGTGGCTTCATCATTTCATTATTTTGACTCAATTGAATCCTGGAGATAACACAGCCAAGCTGCCAAGGTCCCCAAAAGATGCTGCTAACAAGTAGAGCATGTGGCATACTTTTGGCGGGAAACTGAAGTGTCGATCTCTGCCACCAGGGGTGCTGGTGGTTGTAAACAAACTGATTTGCAGCATGTTGTAAAAGCTGGGAACATGTGGTTGTCAAAACTTGACAGGAGTGAGGATTGACATGGCTATTTGGACTTTAAGACGACTTTTGCCATATAAGAACTTATATAAGGTATGCGGGAGTATTAATATACCATCAGGACAGTTTATGGAGCAAAAATCATTCTCAAAATGGACCCAACCTTTATTGACACTCCAACAAATTCCTCTGACACAAAAAGAAATGAAAATTCGCCTGCATGAAAAACCTCAGCAACCTGACAACCCTCACTCACTCAATGTGTCAATCATTGGAGCACCAAATGCAGGAAAATCCACTCTAGCCAACAGGATTTTGGGGCACAGGTTCTCTTCCGTCAGTGCCAAAGTTCACACAACCAGGCAGAAAACACTTGGTGTGTTCACTCAAGAAAATGTCCAGGTGGCTTTCCTTGACACCCCTGGGCTCATCAACTCACTGATCAAGAAAAGGCAAGTGTCATTGGTGTTTAGACCGACAGCCAAGACTGACAGCCATGAATGACAGCCAATAATGACAGCCAAGACTGACAGCCAAGACTGACAGCCAAGAATGACAGCCAAGAATGACAGCCAAGACTGACAGCCATGAATGACAGCCATGAATGACAGCCATGAATGTCAGCCAAGAATGACAGCCAATAATGACAGCCAAGACTGACAGCCAAGACTGACAGCCAAGACTGACAGCCATGCATGACAGCCATGAATGACAGCCATGAATGACAGCCATGAATGACAGCCAAGAATGACAGCTTGTTTGAAAGGAAGGTCAGCTAGTTCGACAGCTAGTTTGACAGTCAGTTTGACAGCCAGTTTGACAGCCAGTTTGACAGCTAGTTTGACAGCTGCTTTGACAGCCAGTTTGACAGCCAGTTTGACAGCAAGACTGAAAGTATCAGATCAGCTGCCTTAAATGGCTGGTTCATTCATTCATGACATTGTGTTTTGAAGTCATGTATGACTGATGTTAAATAATTTTACTAAAATCCAATATATTAATGTATAATAATATATCACTTTCTTTGGATATAATGTTAACAGTCTAACTGTTTCAGGGACCATCCAGTCCTCTTCTTGAACATTATACCAAGTGTTGTTATATATGTAACAGAAATTAATTTTATTACAAGATAGTCCCTTCTTCACTGTTGCAGACCCTCTTGTCTCAGCCCGTCAGCTCTAAAACTGTGTGTTTTAATTTCTATACTTGATCTATGTTTCTTCCTTTTTTTTTGTCTCTTTCTTACCCGTCATATTGGATTGATAAGTTCGAGCCATCTGCTGTGCCTTGATACTTTTCTCAACATTGGGGATCCTCAGCAGCGGCAATTTTTTTGCCATCGAGGGTTCCCTTTGCTCTTTATTCTTATTTTGTATACTGGTAATATATGTGTTTTGTTTATTTTATGAGCAAAAAATAAACGAGTCTGAGTCTGAGTCTAAGGGCTATTCCATTTAACAAGAACCCAGGGGTTGCAAAAACCGGAGGATGTAGTTGTGTAGCACGGTGGAGTGGAAATGCCTAAAAGGCATGTCATTAGTGGGTTGTGTAGAATGCAGCAAGACTGGATCTTGGGTGACTATACCAGGGATATACTGCCTCCACCCATGGTATAACCTCATAATATATCTGCGTTTTGCAGTCTTTTGTTCTGCAAAATAGCCTCTTACACCACCCAAAACTCCAGAAATTAGTATTAAAAGTGCAGTTTGCTTGCATATCAATGCATACTGCTGCGTTTTGATGCTTATCTATACATTGGCATCACATAGACCTGCAAGGCTGCAACAACTTTGCATAAGTCTGCATATCTTGACATAGGCCTGCAAGTTGGTGTGCATAGCATTGCATACAAGAAAGAAACGCAGACCTGATGCGTTCAAATTAAACATGTTTAATTTTTAGGCAGGGCTATGGCATATGTACACGCTTCCTTGCATTGTATTGCCTTTGATTGCATTGCATTGCATATCATTGCATGGTTCTGCATAACCACTTGCGTATCTCGTGCATTTTCTGCTTATGTGTTCAAACGCAGGCATATGTGTCCAGTGGGAAAGGGGCTTAAATAATTAAAATACCTCAAATATCTTCCAAAATGGCTTTAAAATTTCAGTCTTGTCGTATAACATCCTCCAATGACATATTTCAGGGATTTAAATCAACATGTGTATCAACATTGGAAATAATTATTTCCATACCCCTGATTGTAAGAAGTGACTGAAATTAAAAGTCAACACAAAATTTAATGACTTGAATGGCTCACCAAGTAAGAAATCATAACAACACTTAAGGCTACATAATCTTCATTAACTATCAACAAATTATGTAACAGTCTAATAGTAAACAGATATCTCTGAATAGCTATGGTTTTATTGATCTCAGTTATGTAACATCAACAATTTAACATAATAGATCCAAATTTAACACAGATTTGAATTACACAGCTGTCAGTGCAATCTATCTATCTATCTATCTATCTGTCTATCTATCTATCTATCTATCCTATCCATCTATCTATCCTATCCATCTATCTATCTAATCTCATCTGTAGATCTGATCTTATCTATCTATTCAATCTGCCCATTTGCCCAGTCCTTTAAAAAGATAAATTGGCCTTCTGCATGGAAAGTTGAAGATAATGCAGTAGTTCGATGACAATGCTGCGTGAATTTCATGACAGTGTCATTTACATATTAACCAATTGCAGAGAGTGAGCCATTGCTTCTTCTTCTTCTCATTGGACTTGCCTTCTTTGTCAGGAGCACCCCAAATGACAGGGGGGGGGGGGAGCAGTCGGGTCTCAGACTGTGCCAACTTGGTTCCAAGGGCCAGAAGTTTATATCTCAGTTTCAAGAGTTTCTTGTTTATTGTCTGATTTAATAGTCATACATAGAGAAAGGCCATGGAATTCAGTGTTCTCCTTGTAATCCTATCTGTGAACCTCAAATCATGTCTAATTGTAATTGATCTAAATGAGTTAAAGACATCATGATAAACAATATAATTTCACAGAAAATAATTGAATTTCATCAAAATGCTGTTTCTGGTATTCACCCAGAGTATCAGGTATGTTTCTGAACTTTCAAGTGTGTAAATAAGTAGTTGACATGGAAATTAATCCTTTTAAAAATTTTCAAAAAATAACATAACAAATTTGGGAGGAAAATGAAATGTATATTACCCTAACATACTAACACTTTTCTATAACATCAGCATCATCAGGCAGCTTTTTGTATAATTTTGGCAATACTTTTGTGAAGAAAAATTAAAGTGTGCAAATAATTTTGTGCTGACTGTAACCAGCAGAAGTCCTTTCACGGAATTAATTATGTAAGAAAAAAAGATAACACATTTCTGAAGTTCTTTCTGAGAAATATCCCTCTTTTTTGCACTCTCTGGGAAATCCATAAAATGGTTGCAATTTGATGTAAGATTATTGAGGCTTGTATATTGAACAAGGCCCATAATTTTTAAATCAGTTGATTTTTAAAGGCATCAATAGACCACAGTGAGGGGTTGATTTACGCCGATTTATGGAAAACAGCTAAAAACTGCCCTTAGCAGGTCCACTCCTTGCTGTCATTGCTGATGCTGCTTGCCTCAGCAATGGTCAGGCAGCAACTCTTGCACACTGATGAGCAGCTGCACAACAAAGTCCACAAGTATGAAGTAGAGAGCTGTACTAAAAGCTACTAAATGGGTGTACCAGTGGAAGCAAGGGAATACCACATAAATTGAGTAGCCATTATGCTTTGAAAGAAAGTGACCAGCCTAAATCAGAATTTCACTGATTGCAGTGATGAAGCAGTCAAACTGTTGACATTGTTCCGCTCCAGTGATCTCGACCTCAATTTTCTGAATGGACTCTCCCAGCTGGGCTCAGGAGGGAGGGGCAGCAGGATCTAACATGAGAATTAATTTGACAGATACTAGGCAAAGACTAAGTGTTGTATACCAAGAACTGACATTACTTGTCTTAATTTATCTTAAATTTACATCCAACAAGAAAGATGGGCTTGTTTTTGCTCTGATTACCTATATCTGGCAACCTGGAACCCTCTCCTACAATGGGGCTAGCCCAAATGCGTCACACCTCAATGACTCAAATGCCGATGTGAGATAGTTGGCCGTGATAAGGCCTTGTGGTAGGATGAGTCTGGATGCCCTGAACAAGATATTTTGTGCTAAAAAAGCCTCAAAGGTACTCTAATTTGAAATTCGGCCTCCAAATTTTTGTGCACAAGACTTATTAGCATCTGTCTATGTCATTTCTGAACCCCCAAACCTCTTGTGTCAAACGATTTTGCGTATAGTTTGCAACTGAGGAGAGTGGCCAAACATGCCTATAAAGAAACCTGCGGTCTACGACCTCCGGTTTAAAAACCAGGGGTGGTCAGGTTGATTTATTTTTCATAAGATGGATGTAGGGATCGGCGGAAATTCGCTTCAGATGTATGGTGGGATGCAAAAGAAATCGCTTTAGATGTTTGGGGGGGGGGGGCATTATCGCTCCATGAAGGCTTACACATTGTAATAATAAAATTTTTATTTGATGCATGTGGGGTGGGTAAAAAATTTGCATTGGGGGAGTCGAAAATAATTCACTTTAGATGCATGGGGGGGGGGGGGTCAAAAATGCAACCTGACCACCCCACCCCCAGGTTTTTAAATGGAATAGCCCTAAGTGACTGGTACTATCGAAGTATATTTACATTTAAAAAAATTTTCTCTATCTTTTCAGACACAATTTGGAAGAGTCTTTGCTGATTGACCCTCATATTTCTCTGGTGGACACAGATTTGCTGATGGTCGTGGTAGACGGCAGCCCTATTTGGGGCAGAGAGAGACTCGATCCAATGGTGCTTCAAGTTCTGCACGTCTTCCGCCATAAACCAGCAATTTTAGTCATCAACAAAGTTGATTTGGTGAATCCGAAAACAAAACTACTAAATGCAACAAGAAGACTAACGGACGGGCTAGTTAATAACACTAAGAACTGGAAACACATCACTAAGGACAAAAAGCTAGACGTCAATAAATTAATAGAAGGTGAAGACGACCCTGAAAACGATGGAAATAACTCAGAAAATGCTAGTGTAGATACTCCAGAGAAAATTGAATGTGATCAAAGTGGTGGCAGTAATCAAAACTTATTGCAAGTTCCGTCAGAAAATGATAAGTTGGAGTGGTGGAAGACTTATCGTAAGATGTTAGACAACGCAAGGTACGCCACTCGGGATAAGTCAGGATGGGAGCACTTCAAACAAATCTTCATGGTGTCCGCTTTGAACGGAGATGGGATAGAAGATATCAGGGATTACTTATGTTCCGAGGCTAAGCCGGGCGAATGGAAGTATTCTGATGAAGTCGTCACTGACCAGAACCCCATACGAATAGCGGTAGACTGTGTACGAGAGAAACTACTTGATCATCTCCCCAAAGAAATCCCGTATTCAATTGGAGTTAGGTTGGTCATATGGGAAGAGGATGAGTCCGGTTATTTGCGTGCAGCTTTTGACATTGTGTGCAAACGAAAGAGAGATTATAAATACACCCTAGGGCCCAAAGGAAAGACAATACAAACTGTATCCACCGAGGCTAAAAGAGAACTTATGAACACTTTTCACAGGGACCTGAGTTTAAAACTGGCGGTGGTTTTAGAAGAGGATTGATCAAACCTTTGCTGTGCTTTATCATGTTTATATATATATAGTTTTATACTTCATGTAATACTTGCAATGATTAAGGAAACAAAATGAATTTCATGACATTGGTCTAAATACGGTAAACATAATCATTCTGCAGTGAAATTGTTGAAAATGTGTAATATTTCTATACATAGTACTGTTATACAACAATTCAACATCTGTTATTAAATGACTGAAAACAACCTATCTTATGCTATTATCTTGTGGATTTCTAGGGCTAAGAAAAATTAGACTTTAAAGACGAAGGGTCAAGCGGTTGTACACAAAATTTGAAGCCTCAATATTCATTTCCCAAAGGAATGTCTTGTTTGACCATGTCAAATTGCTGTGACTATGTGCACAAGCTACGACGACATTAATTAAATGTTGTCACAGTCCAGATAATCATTTTCCAGAGTGGAAAAATGGTCATAAATGTAACAGCAATATGTTAACGATGTTATATATTGAAATGTACCTCACAAGAGCAGCATGAAAGTCAAAGACATAATTATTATGATCTTTTCTGAAACTACCAAGTAGACTTGACCTAAAAGATGTTCAACATTAACTGATGTCTGAGATTGAATTTCACATAACTACTTGTCTCTCATTGATAAGGCCAGACACATTTAATTTTTAGCTTCTTTGATTGATCGACCCATTGGACCCAACAGATTTTCTGCCTACCATAAACAAATTGAGCTTTCCCACAATTTTTATAAAATTGACATTATAAAGTATTGAGATTACAACTTCTCTTTTTTTCCATCCAACAAACCGAGCCCGAGAAAAAGTGCCTTGAGGAGATCTGAGAAGCTAAAGATCAATTATGCCTGGCCTGAATATGAGTAAAGTGAATCCCCGTACCTTGAGGGACTTGTGGTGGACCATTCCGATCTTCCTGAATTCTCCATTACTATTCTGGGCCTTCATCAAAAATTCTGAGCTCTGCTTTAAAACATTTTCTTCAACCTTGATGAAGTCCTTAGCCTGACTGAAGCACTTCATTACAAATGCTGTCAACCTGTAAATGTCAAAAGCAGAATTAATTTTCAAATAGATATGGTAGAAGTCGGTAAATAGTCTGGTAGATAGTCAAAGAACTTTAAAGTTACAGACAACAGGGGCAGACAAAATAAACGGACAGACGGACAGAAAATCTTTAAGTCATGGACAAACCAAAATTACAAGTAAAACAAGAATCCGCAGGATTCAAAGCTTGAGTATTTGCAATGATGATAAGAGTTGTGATGTTTGAAATGTGCCTCTGGGAGTCTGGCGGCTTGCTGTTGAGATGAAACACCATTTTGAAGAAAGTTTCATTGCAATAGATTGAGTGGCATCTTCTGTGACTGTTGTGGCCAAGCAACATGGCATAGACACCTAGCAACCTAACCATGGATAGGACAATTAGGCCCATTGCTGCTGCTACTGTTCATGAAACAAAAGTTCTAAAATTGGGCTTTTTTCCAATGTTCTCTCTGTCCCCTGACTACAGCTTGAGCAAATGCTCTTGAAAGCCAATAAATCAATTTAAATTCTCACCAGGTGCTTCCTTCCTTATCACTGTCCCCAAAAGCACTGAACGAATGGTCCTTCCTTTTATAGGTCATCTCTTTCTGGTAGCCTGAAATATGGTGGTTGAGATTATTAATGAATTTTTGATTGCCCGTATTCATATGGGGCAATCTCTGCAGTCATCCTGTCAGCAATCCACGTCATTGCGTCCACAATTATGTCGTCCGCAAAAATTGTCGTCCACAATAAATGACGTCCACAACACCTGCAGCTTCTTGGCTCTTCAAAGAGCAATTGTCAAGTCTGTCGAGGCTTATGAAGTCAGGTGTGCACATGATGGGCAATCTCTCGTCCCAATGGGACAATCAAACGTTATTCAAAGATTATGAAGTGCTGGGGAAGTGCCAATTTTGAATGGCCCCAATTCTAGTTTCTCTATCATTTCGGTATAGTTCGACATTTATCAGTACCAAATAGCACTGACACAATCAGATCATTGAGTAAACGGTCTCCAAGGAACTATTTATCCTTATATTGGATATACTTAGCTATCCTCACTCTAGACTTGAGCCATCTTTCACTTCTTATGGGGGAGATATCAGCAAATTTGCAAAATAATAAGTTTGGGCCAATACCCTTCAAGCATATTGCATAATTCTATAAACTTCATCAAATCGCCATATATTCTACCTTCAGGGATCAGTGGATCACTAGGTGTTTTGCCCTTATTCCTTTAACCTAATAATATAATCTAAATCTTTGAGCATTGTTGAGAACATAAAGAGAGCAGAATACATTGTATATAGGTTGTATAGCAAAACAACATTCTCACCAATATCCATGAATTTGATAGATTTGTCCTTGACGGCCTGCTCGTCCTGCCCTGTGACTGTCAAGTATTGAAGAACGTAAATATTAGGTGCAAAATTCACCATATTCTGTTCTCCACATCCGTACGGCATCTTTACTAAATCTTCCAGATTCTCCATGGCTGATCCCATGATATCTCCTGCAAAACAAAGAAAAGTGTGTAATTTTATCATAATTGTTATTCAACAGGGTTCCCTCAATTTCCCTCATGAAAATTCCCTACTTTTTCAAGCCTTTTCCAAGACTTTTCCAAGACTGATGTGTCATTTTTGCAGACCATCAATGTGCTCAAATCTTCTACCTAAAGTTTACCACTTAACTGTATCATGCTTGTTTCAGTTTACAAAGAAATTTATTTGGGTTATTAATCATAATTGAAAATGCTCAATTGATTTTGGAAAATATTTTAAAATACATTGATGTATCAAGTACTTCACTTTTCACACATCTATTTATGAATTTATGATATTTGTTCATGCTTCCAGCAAACAACATTTAATGGGTCAAGGGCTAGTACAGTGTTCCAGCTAGGATCTGAGACAGGCATACCTAACTACAAATGAGGGAAGTTTTCAAATTTAAGAAAAACAATTTTTGAAAAAAAAATTTATGCAAAAATAGCAAGGCAGACGCGGGTCAAGCAATAGCCTGGCTGGAACAATGTAGTAAGAAATTTGAAATGTTTATCAAATACCAACCCACAACATTGATGACAACTCTGCCAGATCCCGGCACAGCATTGTCAGGAATATCTGGCAAGAATTTCAAGACAGTAGGACTACCACTTTGCACTTCCATGAACTCTGACTCTGAGTACGTCTTGGGGGCTCCTTCGGCCTGAAATAAGTTATTATATTAATCAATAATATAGAACATATCCTGAATATTGAAAATGATTAAAGGCACTGGTGTTGTTGGCAAGGTTTCAGTAAATTGGGGCTTTATGTCCTGTATTTATGCACTTGGTAGGTTAATTATGACAGGAGGAGGAGGACATGGCAATGAGGCAAAGGATGACTGAAACATGTGTCCAACATAGGCCCTGGTGACCGGCAAGAGCTGGATTCGAACCCTGGACCCAGCGATTGCCAAGCCTGCACGCTACCATTGAGCTAATCCTCCTCACCCAAAAAGGTAAGGGACAAAAATATTTTTAAAGTGAAGAATGGTGCAGTTATTTTTGCATCGGATTAGCAAAATTCTATTACCGGTAACTGCACTATTTTTCATCAGACTGCAAAAGCGGCAATTTAGCTTTTGCTTAATGCTTACCTTGACTAAGATTTTCCTGATGACAATATCTCCTGCCTGGCCAGAAGTTGCGGACACACGGATTGGTATTTGACCCAAGGCCTGTGGTACGACCCAAATGACCTCTGTGGCTGTTCCCTGGGACTGGACCTGAAGAGACAATGATAAAGAAATATATGGCCTCAGGAATTAGTCACAAACACACCCTTGGGGAATTAGATTTCACTTATTAATTATGCCCTCATGATCAGTTAACATTTGTATAATATTACCTTTTTCCTTTTCTCGACCCTTGAATTTGAGAGAGTAGCGTTTCCATCCACCACTTTGAATTTGTCAGATTCATCAATAACTAGAGATACCTGAAACAGAATAATGTTAATGACAGATGGCTGGTATATATTATAAACAAATTAAACATTATATATGGAAAGTCTTTGGTTACCAAATATATATATGGAAAGTCTTTGGTTACCAATACTGCACGTTGTTTAACAAAATATCCAAATGAATCTTCTGGAAACAGTGTACAGTACCAGAACATAATTCTTATTATTAGATTATATAAGTCTTAATTTACATAGAGCATTGATGCTACTTTTTATAGCAGCTGCATCAATGAAGTGCCGCCTTAAACAGTGCCTTTCCTTGCCACAAGCATTAGCTAATACATCCTTCATGTGGCAAATGGATAAGTAGGATGTAAAATAGCCACATGTGTTTGCATTTCCCTCAAAATTAGCCATTGTGGCTGATGGTATTTTGTTCGTAGGAAAATCACACCTTAAACACCACAAAACTTACATCTTGTCCACTAGGCAAGTAATTGAAGACGGTGATTTTCAGAGCGAATTGTTCTCCTCTCACCACCGAGTAAGGCATGCTCAGACGGACGAAGAAAGGCTGGAAGACTGTCGTCTGAAAGAGAACAAGAATCCAAGGGTTCAAAGCAGAGGTTAATTTCTGGGACAACATAGGACTATTAGTCTATTTGTTGCGAAACAAAATCAAAATGTACAAGCAGCTTCCGCCCTAAGCCTAAATCATTGTGTCATGAACAAAAATGTGCCTTAAACTATATATCAGAAACAAAAAAGTCACCAAAATTTCATATTATGTAAAGGAAAACACACAAGAATGCAAAATGTATTAAAAACTGCAAAAAATTGAAATTTATAGTTTTTTTAAACGAAAAAAAAAAAGGAATTATAGGAAGAGTGGGCACCCTGAACTGTAAGCCTGCTAGGAAAGCTTTGTGATGTCATAGCTCGATATAAGGATTGCTCTAATTGGTTGGCTTTTGCAATTTTCTCTACAAATTTTAGTATTTCCTTCTCAAGCTCAAATATTAAAGAAACCAAATAAAAAAGATTTATAACTGGTCAACATGAAATTACACAACATTACCTTAGCAGTGGAGGCAACACTCAGGCCAAGCTCAGGGTTGATGGCAAAAGCACTGAGTACCCAAGAAGTGATGGTATCTGGGGCGTTGACGGGAATTTCAATTTTGCCATCACTAAGGAAGAAAATAATGTTGAAATTAAGTATCCAGTAAAATATATGCCGCATAAATATCCAATGTAATAGAATTCAGTATCAAAATTCGATTGTTTAAAAAAAACTTTAGTTTTCAATTACCATGTAGTTTTATATGTGCATCAAAATATATATAGGACAGTTTTACAGAATTTATTACAATACAAGTACATCAATTTCTCTTTTCAAATTAATATTAAAAGTTGTAATATTGCAACAATTCTTATCAAAAATAAATAAATAAATAAATGTGCTCACAAACCATCTTAAGTCTACATATTATGGATACGAGAATAAAATTGGAAAGGGAACCATGCGAGCTAATGCAGGAAGACAAGGAAGAAGCTTAAAATATTCCATGCACAGTTTTAGTGTTAAGCATAATAAGCATATTCGAAATTAAATGAAATCCATGTCACATTGGGGTGTAAACGGGTAAATTGCTTCTAATTCAAACACACTGATGAGATAAATCAAACATTTTAACAATATTATTAAAATGGAAAAATGAGCTGATGTCTTAGCCCAAAAATAAATTTACAGAAAGACAGAGCCCTTCAAATCATGAACAAGAACACTGAGACACCCTTTTAAAATTTAGCTCAATTTTTTATGACACAATTTTTATATAAACTAATAAACCTTGTAGCTTCAAAGGTAACTTTGCAATAGACCAGTGTTTGTGAATTAGTAACAATTTACTCGCATAAAGGTCAATACAAAAGCATGCCATGCAGATTAATTCAACTATTGAAGCAAAACTATTTTTCAAATAACCACTCCCAAATTTATTGCATTTATTATTAAGCTTCAACTATTTTATATATATTATTAGTGACTGTTGAAGTAGAAGTTTTGTCTTTCTTTAGAGCGACTGATGTCGTAGGGATATGAACCTTCAAAATAATATATAAACAGTATATGCAGAAAAGTCTATACCAGACCAATTGATGTATACATATCATATGTGAAATATGTATGAAAGTCCAGACCAAATGATTTATATATATCACATGTGTAAAATGCGTCCAGGCAAATTTATGTATAAACTGTATATCACAAGTATTGCTCCTGCCTGTTGATGTGAGTAACCACAAGAAGGGGTGAAAGAAACTTTGCAATGCTTGTCGACCTAACCAGTTGAGAAATACAGATGACGTACAGGAGAAGTAAAAGATTTTTTAACCATCACAAAGTCATGGTCACGAATTGTGGGAATGAATGTTGGTTCTGTGAAATCACTGAAGTAGCGGATAACTTCTGGTATACATGCATGCATCACGTTTGGCAAAAAATATAGGATGCTGAAGTGGCGGAGCCAGGAGAGGGCCAAATAATGAGGCAAAGTCCCCCCCCCCCACCACTCTGATGGAAAATAGCATTTTAAGGAAAATGTGTGTAACTACTCGGGCCGCGGATGCTGAAACGGTAGTCAGCCCCATCCCTAAACTACCCTGTCTGGATCCACCACTTTCCTGCATTGAAATATACATGTACATTACATACGGAGTGAAAGGTAAGAAATATAAACACACCATCATGTCAAAGAAGATGATTCCCATATATTTTATTATGTTACCGTAAAACGGGGTGAAGTTGGCACACTATTTTGACCCACTTAATGTCAGAAATGCATACTTTTCTTCACTGACACGTATGGCAACGTTGCCAAAGATACCTGTGTCAGGGTGGAAAGTTCGCATTTCTTCCATTAAATGGGTCAAAATAGCGTGCTAACTTTACCCTGGATTGCCAACTTTACCTCGGTCTACAGTATTTTAAAAATGAGGGAAGCCTAATGTAACTTCATGTAAGTCATACTCTCGTAGATAAGCTATGGTTCTTTCAGCACTATATCATGGAGGCAATGCGATGAAGGAATATGGAGTCGGTTCATCGTAAAAGTATGCATGAATATGGCCTGTTCAAAACAGTATTGTCCCACATCATTGATTAATAGTTTAGCCTATAGGTCCTTGAGGCGAGTATAATCATAGTAACAAGTGGGGTTAAATGTCCAACGACCACAGGAACACCAGGAATAATGAACTACGCTCGCAATGAAAGTCATCATTTTAATAATGAGCATGAATTATAAACATGTCATTCTTATGTTTAAAGGCCTTTTTGTAAACATCACAAAAGGAATGATAATGGTACTAATGACCTAATAACATGTTTGTAATAGAGACGGATATAGAGTATTCACAGACCGACAGAAATATTCTTATAGTACATTCAAGCTGTTGATTTGTTGTTGATTTGATGTTAAAAGTATTCGAATGTCGTGCAAAACTCCAAAGTCGGTGGTTTCTAAGAGCACTGTACAAGTAGGAAAAGTAGAATCAATAGACACCAAAAAAGGAGAAGTACTAGACACCATAAAAGAAGCAGAATCAATAGACACCAAAGAAGAAGAAAGAGAATCAATAGACAGCAAAGAAGAAGAAGGAGAACCAATAGACACCAAAGAAGAAGAAAAAGAATCAATAGATACCAAAGAAGAACTTCAAGAAGGAGAATCAATAGATGCCAAAGAAGAAGGAGAATCAATAGACACCAAAGAAGAAGGAGAATAAATAGACACCAAAGAAGAAGGAGAATCAATAGACACCAAAGAAGAAGAAGGAGAATCAATAGATGCCAAAGAAGAAGGAGAATCAATAGATGCCAAAGAAGAAGGAGAATCAATAGATACCAAAGAAGAAGGAGAATCAATAGACACCAAAGAAGAAGAAGGAGAATCAATAGACACCAAAGAAGAAGAAGGAGAATCAATAGACACCACAGAAGAAGAAGGAGAATCAATAGACACCAAAGAAGAAGAAGGAGAATCAATAAATGCCAAAGAAGAAGGAGGAGAATCAATAGATGTCAAAGAAGAAGGAGAATCAATAGATTACATACCAAAGAAGAAGAAAAAGAATCAATAGATACCAAAGAAGAAGGAGAATCAATAGATGCCAAAGAAGAAGGAGAATCAATAGATGCCAAAGAAGAAGGAAACTCAATAGATACCAAAGAAGAAGCAAAATCAATAGACATCAAAGAAGAAGGAGAATCAATAGACACCAAGAAGAAGAAGGAGAATCAATAGATGCCAAAGAAGAAGGAGAATCAATAGATACCAAAGAAGAAGGAGATTTAATGGATACCAAAGAAAAAGAAGGAGAATCAATAGATTACATACCAAAGAAGAAGGAGGAGAATAAATAGGTACCAAAGAAGAAGAAGGAGAATCAATGGATACCAAAGAAGTAGAAGAAGGAGAATCAATAGACACCTAATAAGAAGGAGGAGAATCAGTAGACACCAAAGAAGAAGAAGGAGGATCAATAGACGCCAAAGAAGCAGGAGAAGAATCAATGGATGCCAAAGAAGAAGAAGGAGAATCAATAGATGCCAAAGAAGAAGGAGAATCAATAGATGCTAAAGAAGCAGGAGAAGAATCAATGGATGCCAAAGAAGAAGAAGGAGAATCAATAGATGCCAAAGAAGAAGGAGAATCAATAGATGCTAAAGAAGCAGGAGAAGAATCAATGGATGCCAAAGAAGAAGAATCAATAGATACCAAAGAAGAAGAAGGAGAATCAATAGATACCAAAGAAGAAAAGGAGAATCAATAGGAAGGCTACCAAAGAAGGGGAACTCCCAAGGTTACAGAATGATACAAGTCTGACAATTTTTTCCTGAAACATATCACTTAAGAAGTTGCCGAAGTGTGAATATGGTTGGGAGGACATTATCAAAATTTACTGTACCACTAACAACATTGTCAACGGACCAACAAGCATAAATCGTCAGAAAAAGTTCAGATTTGGTACAGCCACATGACGACATGCCACTATCGTGAAAATTCACCATCACATCACCAAAATTACCTTACAGAAACTATTTTCCAAATCCATGTCTCTGGGAAATTATAGCGAGGTTTAGTGGGTTGGGGTTTAATTTTCTTTTTGCCTTTCCATTCAATTCTATACGGAGGCAGATCCTGTTCTCTGCCTAAAAGAGGGAAGTTGTTTTCATAGCCTAGGCCCTTAGAATTATCTGGAAATAGCGGGACAAAGGTAAAATAAATCAACAATACGAAGCAAACAACGCAGTAATTAAAAGATCCAAGGTAATTAAAAGGCTGGATAGCAGAATGGACGCTGTGCTTACCCAGGACAGGATGAGTAAAAGTATGTGTGACAATAGTGTTGGTTTGGGCCATAGGTCAGAGACATTCAAGAGATAGATGTTAGACGATTTGGGCTTTGTTGTCCTGTATTTATGCACTTGGTAGGCTAATTAGGACAGTAGGAGGACACGGCAATGAGATGAAGGGTGATTGAAACAGCTGTTCAACATAGGTCCAGGTGACCCGGAAAGAGCTGGATTCGAACCCGGACCCAGCGATTGGCAGCCTAGCACCTTATCACTGGACCATGCGAAACCAGTTAAACCACATACATGTGAAAATTATTCAATGGTTCTTCCAAAATGGACCCTAACTGGCCTAAGGCTAAGCAGCATATAAATACTTATATTAGACCAACCTAAAAATCCCATAATAATGCTTATATAATACCTTCATAATGTATAACTACATGTAAATATATTTCTAAAGATGTTTCACATGTGTACGTCTGTACGACCGAAGTCCCACGCTTCCATGTTAAAATACACAATCACTTACATGTTCAAGATGTCTGCTCACGTAATAGTAAATTTTGAAAATGTGAGGTTTGAGGAGGGATGGTTGGATTGGAACATTACACCATGTATTTATGCATTTGGTAGGCTACTTAGGACAGGAGCAGCATACAGCAATGAGGCGAAGGATGATAGAAACTGTTGTCAAAGATAAGTCGTTTGAAATCATATGGGTTAGAAGGGATTGTTGACCACTGCACAATTTACAAGAATCCGCGGATTCAAAGCCTGGCTCAAGTGGCAGTGATGACGGAAAAATATGTGGCAGTGACAACGGCAAAATATGTAACAATGCTGGTGAAATAGTTAAGTCTACTTTATGGTTTGAAAATGGCAGAGAAAGGTGGTTCTGAATTGCGGCAAGTGAAGTGCTGTTATTGAGGTTGTTCCATGAACAAAATAATATCCAAATAACCACGAAAAGAATGTGTACGATTTTTTTAAATCTTGAAGTCGCCCAATTTCCTCCTTTGAAAATACTGGCGAACTTGAAAAAAATTTGGAACAAAAAAATAGTTTTTTTTTTAATCTTGGAGCAAAAAATGTTTAAATTTTGAAAAACAGAAGTTGCCCGATTTCCTCTTTTTGAAAAAAAGTAAAAAATTAGTGTAATTGAAAAAAAGTTGAACTTTTTTTTTTTTTTTTTTTCAAATCTTGGAAAAAAAAAATTGGGGAAAAAAATTTTTTTGAAATTGAAAAAAAAAAGTAATTTCCATACATCTAGCTACCCTAACAAACCAATAAAACACAAAAACAGATATATTCAACCTGTAGTTATTGAACAGTAGAGGTGACAGACAATATTTTCAGACCATTACTCCTGAATTAGCCTGGTGAGCCAGGCTAAAAATTAGGTAGGTTGGTAAGTATGGATATTACAGCCCTCTAAATCAAGATCTTGTCGGATGAGGCATTACAGCAAACTGACACATACAAGAATATATAGCCCTAACATGACAGCAAGAAATATACCGCAAGATATATATACATTCCTTAAACTTATGACTTCAAGAGGAAAAAAGATCGATTTAGTTAGCACTGACAGAATCTAGACTACCGCAAGTAATATGTTTAAGGGCTGGCATGATGCGTCTCTGAGGCTGTGAATGAATTTTACCCAGAATCAGCTTCAATCCAAATCCAGGTCTCAGGGAACTCTTGCCTAACCCTCGGAGAAGCAACCTTTGATTTTTTCCTTCCTCCTCCTTCTTTTCTAACGACACCCGGCTTAAGCCTACGAGCGGAGTTCTTCTGATAGCTACCGCGGCCCCGGAATCGGCGGCCTATAGATGAAAGAGAATCATTGAGTCTACGAAATTAGATGTTAATCAAAGCCGGGTTCAACCATCAACATGAAATGTCTGGCGTGGCTGCGTGAGGGACGTCTGTGTGCCCTGAACATAATGATACAATAAACCTACGAGGGAGTAAAGAGAATGAGCTTCGAGGATACATCGTAGTGGACTGAACCCACTCGGAAGAAGATGACTCGGTGGATAGTAATAGGGTTTACATCTTGTATTTTTTGCAATGATATAGACCTAGGCTTAATCATCTTCAGTGTTTCTTCACAATGTCAAGGTCCCATTTCAACCACTTGAGTCAGCATTGGAGAAAAAACAGAAAAAGAAGTCCCAAACATGCGAGTTAAAAAGATTTCATATTAAGTCATAACCAGGCAGATCCCATAAGATCAATATCCCTTGATCAAGTGCCCACCCATTAAAAATAATTAAGATAGCACCGTGAGAATATGCTTTTCAATGTGTATCTCATATCACAATGTGAGATGAAGAGACAGTGATACACACCAAAGCAAAACCGGTGAAGGGATTTTTCATGAAAGCAAAATCCAAAGGTATGAAGTATCGAAGTGGTCAGTATAAAGGTCAAGAGTGACCAGCAAAGTTTGACGACAGACCGAAGCAGAATTTACATACAATCATACATGTACATGGTATATACGAAGGTTGATTATCACAAAATTGTGACAAATGTTGCATACGACCCGTTAAGTGAATAATGCGTAACAGCGACCACAACACGGTGAAAAGGGATTAGGTTGTGTTTGGAATTAATGACTTAAGTCTCCAAGTTGTGTCAGACAATAAATATACCCCGATTTCAGCTCTCGCCACATCCAGGTCTCCGGAAACAGTTGGCGGACTTGAGGAGAGTTTTCAGGAGCTTCCGTTGACGGAGATTTATTAGGGGACGTGGGAAGCAAGGAATCTTGTCTTGTGAAAGTACCTTCCCTTCCCCCTTCCAGGATGACACCGCCTTCCTTTTCACCTGGAATATTTGTGTTCAAAATTCATAAAATAATTTTCTGAAGGAAAATACTTCATTGAAACTAAAAGACTACCCGTAGTTGATTCTATGTCAGTGGATGGAAGGATGATTGGGGCTTCATGTTGTTTATTTGGTATATATTTATGCACTCAGCAGGCTAACATGAGATGGATGAATGGAGTGGCACATTAAGTATTCATAAAATAATTTTCTGAAGGAAAATACTTCATGGAAACAGCAAGACTTGTTGATTCTATGGCAATGGATGGATGGATGATTCCATGGGGCTTAATGTTGTACATTTAGTATATCTTGGCACTCAGGAGGCTAATTTTATTAGTACATGAGTTGGATGGATGAATGATTTGGGCTTTACGTCAAGTATTTATGCACTTGGTAGGGCAATTAGGACGGGAGGACACGGAAGTGAGGCGAAGGATGATTGAAACTGCCCTCCAACACAGGCAAGAGCTGGATTCAAACCCTGGACCCAGCGATTGGCAGCCCAGCATGCTACCACTGAGCTAACCCTCCGCTAAAATTCCTGAAAGAAATTGTAAATCAAAGAAGAAGAATCCGAGGAATCAAAACCCGTGCATGGGCTTTGTGGTAGTTAGTAAAACATTTTGGAAGCACAAGTAGCACATATTGTCCCAAGGGCTTGCTTTTCAGACACGCCCAGTGTCAAAAATATATAATAATATATAATACATTGCCATAATTTGCTGGCACATCGGAGAAAATATTGCCTATTGAATTGAATTCCTTTTTCTGTCTGTATTACTGACAACCAAAAAGATTAATAGCCACTTTTGTGTGTTTTTTTTTTTGCATCAACCAGGTAGCCCACCCAGTGTTAGTAGGGGGGGGGAAAGGACTTTCTTGTTTTTCTATTATTTCGGCAAAATGTTAAAACGAGTTTGAGAGTTACCTGTGTTTATAAAGGAAAGAACACACACAACATTGCTAACGGGGTAGTAGATTGAAGAAATCTTAGCTGGAAATAAACTTTACTTTTTAGAAATTAAGGAAAGGAAGCTATGGATCAAGGCAATGACCGTAGTTTGCAAAATAACAGACTTTATGTCAAGACCAGATGGATGGATAATTTGGTTTGACATTGTGTATTTATGCACTTAGAAGGCAAACTACAACAGGAGGAGGACATGCCAACGCCGGCAACTTTTTGATTAAATATCCTTATGACAACCAAAGTGTGCCCGCTAACTTAATTAGAAAATTCTTAAATAAGTGATGAGTTGTGTATAATATAATATAATATACATTATTATGAGATGCGGTTGAAAAAAAAAAATGCATCAAGCAATGAAACTATCATTTGGTTAAAAATTAAAAAAACAAGGTACTTGATACTTATTATAAATAAGGGAATAAACAACAAATAATATGAGGAATTTATATACTACAATAAACACACCAAAACCTCCATGCTTATTTCGAAATTTAGTTATACCCTGAACTGGCCTCGGTCCACAGCCATGTTTCTGGGAATTCAGACCTCACTTTGGCCTTCACAGCGTTGCCGCCACCCTTTTTCAGGATTTTTGTGTCGGCCGACATTGGGACACCCTGGGCAGGTACAGCAGAATAGTATACCTCGAAATCTCCTCTGAAGTGGCCTACCAAAATCAATGGCACAAAAAATTAAGTTCATAACCTATGTCAATGATCTATTATAAATCAGAAGTGTTGAGGACATATTTCCCCATCTGTTCCAATGTAACTTGTAAGGAGTAGTTGGCAGATCCATAAAGCAGCATTCCAGAAGAGCACCTTTGTATAAATATATGGATGGATGATTGGGGCTGTTTTCATACACTAGGAAGGCTAATTAGGACAGCCCAGCACACTACCACTAGACCAACCCTCCCCCCTCCTTTGTATACATATATATCCATCCTAATAAGCCTCTATGATCAGATAAGGCAAAGCCAGCAGCCATTATTGTTTGTCGAAGGCGGTCAGGTCAGATTTCCCCATCCTCCACAAGTGGTAATAGGCCTAAACAAAACGTGGATGTTCGACAAGGACAGTGTTTCAGGATGACACTGAATGTAGACCTATATTATCCCTACCAGTACCTAGTAGAGATAACACCTGAAATTAAAAGATACTAAGCGGCTGTTAGAGGACCTTTTTCTGGACTGTTAGGTCAGATTTCCTCATCAACCCCAAGGGGTGGTAAACATATTTTGGCAGTACTGTCGCACATAGCTTTATAGGACAGCACCTTTAAATAATAAGGCAGGCAAAGACTATGGTAATCAAGGAGAGGTGCACTTCCGACACCAAATGAAACTCCTGTCTCAACTTTAACATGGGTTTTCTGAGCTCGGAAGGGAACCTGGGGGGGGGGGGGGTAAAAACCTGTTAGGTGCTCAATAGTCCGTCACAGACTGAAGAAACTGAGTTGCATAAGGAATTCATCAAATAAATTAAATGGAAAACTAGATCTTGCAAGTTATGTGTAGCATGGTTACGATGAGGTAAGAGCAAATAAATTTTACTAATAAAGCAACTGTGTAAAAATTTGATGATACCCGCTTCCTCTGGCCCCGACCACGGGTTACGGGACAAAAATGAAAAGTGCAGAATGTTAAGAAATCAAATATATTTTACTACATGTACATTATGAAGCAAAGGAGTTAATTGAGAATTGACCAGCGCCCAGCAGGTAGAGTACATTGCAATCATCATACTATGTAGACCACAACAAAACTAAGGCAGTTTGTATTGTAACTGTATCTTGTACCCAGAAGACAAGTCCTTCCACATCCAAGTTTCAGGAAAAAGTTGTCGGACTCTAGTCGGTGCAGAGTTTTTGGGCGAACCGCTCACACCCGGCATCGGTGGCCCACTAGAGCGTGGACCAAAATCAGAGTCAAACATAACCTCAGTTTCCATTCCGTGATATATTTCATCTGCAATTTTGATAAACATGCAATCATCATTTTTATGCAACTGTAATTGATGGATGGATGACTAGGCTAATACGGACAGGAGGAGGACATGGCAATGATGCGAGGGATGATCGAACCAGCCGTCCAACATAGGCCCAGATGACCCGGCAAGAGCTGGATTCGAACTCGGGACCCAGTGATTGGCAGCCCAACATGCTACCACTGAGCTAACTCTCCCCCTCATGCAACTGTAAAAAAAAAAAAATCAAGTTGAAGTGATAGAATAATCCAGTTGGTTGTACAGCAGTTCAAAGTCGTCTGCATAATGCAAGGTTGCCATTGAGTCCCTGCCTTGAGATTCTAATAGACTAATTTCACATAGTAAACAATCTAATCTGTCCTTCATCAACAATTAGGGTTAGTGGCAATGCTGTAGACATTAGAACATTTTGGGCGTCTTGTCAACTTGGCCAACCAAGGAACACAAGGAAGTTTGGCTGAAATACAACATAGTCTTGTGATTGGTCACTCGATCAAAACAGCCTAGAATCTTTTTTTTTTTAAATAAGAACGATTTCCGGTATAGCGGAGCATTCTTCTTTGCAAGATCTCCTGATGAATGCTAAATAGAAGTCTTTGACCATACAAGAAATACAGGGTTATACACTACTACCTTATATGGGTACAACGCATAACAACCAATAATGTTGTCCTTTGAAAGACGATAAATGACAAAAGGGTATGACTTTATCATGACAAATGGACCAACAGTTAATACGCTTTTTTCCAGAGAGTCCCGGTTCTGACCTCAATATTTCCCAGTCCCCCATTTTTCCAGAAAATTGGGAAATGAGCAAATCCCCTTGTAGACCTTTTAAGCTATCATATAAGTGCAAGTTAGCCGTGCCCCGTCCTCCCAAAAAAATCTTGAGAAAAGATGGGCATAATCCCTCCTCTCTAATAACTAAGATGGATGATGGATGACTGGGGCTTTACGTCCTGTATTTATGCACTTGGTAGGCTAATTAGGACAGGAGAAGGACATGGCAATGAGGAGAAAAATGATTGAAACAGCCATCCGACATGGGTACAGGCTGGATTTGAGCCCGGGACCCAGCAATTGGCAGCCCAGCACACTACCACTAGACCAACCCCCCCCCTAGGGTGCATCAAACGCCCTTTTTCTCTCAAAATATAATCAAACATGAATGAAGTTGTGCCTTTTGATTGGAAAGACACTTCTGAGAAGTTTAAATGAAATCGTACTATGGCTAGGGGTACCACACGGGCCATCTTTCCCAGTACATAAATTAGGTACCACTGATCCGCGGTTTCCCATAACTTTTTCAAATTTCTATGCAGAAACGTGTGGTTGTAATTTTTGAAATCTGCATAAAAAGACCTTTCAAATGAATGGCAACATCAATGGGCTATCTTATAAATTCATCTTCATAATTAACTATTATTACCTTTTTATATCAATATTTGGCAGAAACATTGTCATGACATCTTATTTCAATGACAGACTTAATCGCTTGGCTCAGTATGTTTAATAGATATTTTAGCAAATATCTAACCTTATAACGTATGAAAAACATTGAAATTAGTACTGATAGTATTAGATACGTCAAGAAATGCTGAATTTAAAATTGCATCGCATTAAAATTCACTTATCTTTGAATCTGTGATTTCTACACAATTTTTTTCAACATGATCTCCAAAGAAAGACTTTTTATGTTATGATTTTTTAATTATATTGTTTTCAGAAACAGTAATTCCTCAGTTCTGGCTAGTAAAATGTCATAATATCGAAATTTTAGTGCTGTTATTAAGGAGGCATTGGGAGAGCTACTGGCGCCGTAAAAATTTTGCAGCATTGGATAAATTGAATGCCAGATATTCTGGAAGGAGAAGAAGGTGAATGTCTGAAAAATTTGGACAGAAAGGAACATTCAGGCAAAAATAATTCATTGGTTTTTCAAAAATAAATCATGTCCCTCACTCTTGTGGTTTCGAGTTGACTTTAAATAACACAATATATGCAATGCGGGTACTCATTTGAAAGCTCTTTGTGAGAGGAATTCAGATATGATAAAATTATTATGATACAGCCGTTATTGTTCAAAATATTCAATACCGCGATTCGGCGATATGTCATTCTGTAGGTTTATTTCAGCCTCTTGGTGGTACCCCTAGGGCTATCTCAAACTTTCTGAAAATTTGCATGAATTTTCTAATAGTCAAAAGGAACATCGTAGACCATGTTTGGTTGTGATAGGAAAATATGAGGGGCATTTGATGCACCCTACCCCCCCCCTCTCTAATAACTAAGAAAACTCACAGTTAATAACTTGTTGTTCGGCGCTGCACCAGTCTGGCACAGTGTGATGTTAAAATTGGGGAGCATTATGAATTCTTGAAATTTTCTGAGATGGAATGAGAGATCTTGCAAGTTATGAGCAAATTAATACTACAAATTAAGCAATGGTTTAAAATAATGATACCCACTGCCGTTAGGGGTACATAATAAATTAACAGTGCACACTTCTAAGAAATGAAACTGTATTACACAACATATAAACAAAGGAGTTAATTGGAATTTCGAAATGCGCCGTCAACATGATTAATCAATAGACCAGCACCCAGTGGCTAGAGTACATTGCAATCATCATACAATGTAGACCACAACAAAACTAAGGCAGTTTGTATTGTAATTGTATCTTGTACCCAGAGGACAAGTCCTTCCACATCCAAGTTTCTGGGAAAAGTTGTCGGACTCTAGTCGGTGCAGAGTTTTTGGGTGAACCGCTCACACCCGGCATCGGTGGCCCATTAGAATCAGAGTCAAACATAACCTCAGGTTCCATTCCGTGATATATTTCATCTGCAATTTTGATAAACATGCAATCATGGCTCAAACTGTTCACTCGGAGAATGAAAAAAATTGGGCTGAAAAAAAAAAACCTGTCATGATCGGTCACTATTTGAATTGGCTAAAATGGAACCAAATTCTCTAGACTTTTATCATCGCCGTGAAGTTCTTGGGGGTCAGAACTCAGAAGAGAACCACAGCATTCGTGATAACTGATGACCTGTACCTGAAATGGCAAATGTAAGATGCTTCTTTGCGTTTGGAATTGTCTCTGTCTGAAGGAATTTGTTGGTCCCGCATTCATTCAGCTGTGTCTCGTTTGTCTGTCCGCAGAATGGAGACCAATGGCCAAAATAAAATTATGCCCATGTTACAGATCTGGTCCTTATAGATCTCACTCTTTTTGCAAACAAAGATAGAGCTTTTAAAAATTTCACGCAACATTCCAGGGAGAATCTGTCCGTTACAACTTACATGAAGCAGAATGTGTGTACAGTATTATAGGTCAGACATAATGCCTCAATCTGACACTCTAGGGCACTTGTGTAGATTGGTCGGACCAGGCACTCAGAACAGTGCTACCATCTTGCTGTTTTGTTAGAAGTCTCTGACTGTCCAGTAACTCCACTAAATATTCCAGGAATATTTGGAAAAATCAGAACACCTGTTCACAATTAGCAGATGATAATCCAGTGTAAAGTGATATTTTATACTTGCTCATAGAAATGGCACACCTTCCGAGTCAGTGAGTTTGTATTTTACACCCCATCATCACATGTGCTGGCGATTTAGAGGACTGTTGCTCCAGAAGACCATCTGTTTACCCATTGTTCTTATTGTGTGCCAATCTACAGTGAGAAAAATAAATGCCACCAATTCGAAGCATTCCATCGAAGCAAATAAAAATAACCAGTGCGACAAATAAAGAGAGACACCCTTTCACATCAAAAACATCAAAATTTAACACTTTGCAAGATAATTTGGCATAAGGTAGGTATATATATGAACCAACTGCAACCAAAACTATTCTAATGTTTTACAAGAACCGCAACCAAAGCTAGAGTGTAATAATATCAAGTCAAGGAAAATTGAAAATCAATTATTAAAGCAACACTAAGAAGGCCACAGGTTATTTATGAAAACAGTATCGCTAGTGCAACTTCTATAATAAGATAAAGATGTCTTTGAACAATTTGCAAATGGCCGCCATGTACCCAGAAGTCAATTCCTTCCAAATCCAGGTCTCAGGGAAAAGTTGCCTGACCCGGGGTGCAGCCGCCGTAGCCCCTAGTGGTGGAGTTCCTTCTCCTTTCATTCTAAATACTGGGCCTCCAGACGCCTGGACTTCTGTATCAAACCTGGCATCAACTGCAATATCAATGTACTCTTAGAATCATTGGAGATCATTTCTTATCAAAGATAATCCGGGGCAAAGAGAGTGTGCCCTCTCTCTTTCATCTGATGGATGGATGGTCGGGGCTTTACATCCTGTATTTATGCACTTGGTAGGCTATTTGGGACAGGTCAAAAACACATTGTCTGAAAAATGTCAAAATCAGGAAAAAAACATTGAAACTGTACGAAGGGGTGGTTATCATCTATAAATCGCCCAAAGAAACATGTTATTGAAGAATTTTGCTTCTATGATGTCTGGTTGCTGAGTAATTGACAAAATTTGTGTTTGGCGGTTTGCATTTGATGCGACGCAAATCGGATAGCTTTTCCTTACATTTTAAAAATGCTACAATGCTACATGAACGATTCTAAGGTTCTCATGCTGTTATCCAAGTCATCAGTAATATACTCAACTGTGACACAAGCACTCAATTTTTACAAAAAACAACTCAATTGTGACTGGCGGAAGCATTTGTCAAAACTATTGCGAGAAACAGCATCATAAATCAAAACAATCTCCTTATACATGCGCTTGATCCTTTTGACCGTTTCAAAAAGCTCAGGAGGCCTCCTGGTATCATTCTGGTATCTATGTCTACTGCATGAACACTTAATGGAATTTAAAAGTTATCAACACATTCCGCATTTCAATTCTACACACTAGTACACAGCCATTCAGAACACGCATAAATTGTTATATTGATTCTACCCTGTTGAAACAGTTTTCCAGATCCAGGTTTCGGGAAACAGCTGACGAGTGCGGACAGCTTTCTTGGCGCCTGACGGAGCAGCACCTCTTTCAGGAAAAATCCCAGGCCCAGCCATCGGGACACTATCATACGCCACATACCCACGGTGAGCAACTGCAAGGGGTGAATCCAACGACATAAATTAATTGGAGCAATGAATGTATGTATGATTGGGGCTTTACATCCTGCATTTATGCACTTGGTAGGCTAGTTAGGACAGGAGGACACAGCATTGAGGCAAAGGATGGGATGATTGAAACTGCCAACCAACATTAGCCCAGGTAACCAGCAAGAGCTGGATTCGAACCCTGGACGCAGCAATTGGCAGCCTGCCCAATACAACTACACCATCCATCCCCCCCCCCCAAATTACCTGTAACAGAATAATAAGAAATCACCCATAATAGGACTTCAGAATAGTACAAACTGATACATCAGAGGATGGATGGATAATTGGAGATTTATGTCCTGTATTTTTGCACTTTTTTTAGGCGAATTAGGACAGGAGGAGGACATGGCCATGAGAACCTAACACCTCATAGAGGCGCGTGACCAGGCTCCGGTGAAGACCTTCAGAGAGACCCACAAACACTGGGTTTTGCCTAGACAAGGTACAAATCAAAAAGTTCTGTAAATCTTTGAGTACAATACGAAAGAAATGGTCTATGAGTTGGTGCATATTTTTCCAGTGTCTGCGACCCGGCAAAGGTCATGCAGAAGGCTAGTGTTGGCAAGGCTCAACCAAATAGGCACAACTACAAGTAGTCTGTCTACAAGCTGGCCATGTCTACAAATTGACACGTATTCGATGATTTTGTTTCTCAAATCTCAAACACCTCAAATGATTAACTCCTCCCAGACCAATGGCAGACCACGCTGAGGAGTTGGACACATGTAAACCAAGGCATCAGTATCATAGACAAGTGAAGTAAAAAAAAAAAGGTAAAGATAATTTTATTTAATGTGGGAAGCCAAGCTAAGTCAGTGACTTGTTTCCAGTTGGGCCCACGGCACCTCCAATTTACGTCTGATGCGAACGAGAATGTTGTGAAATGACATGACGGCCAGCCTGGGGATTGAACCCTAGTCCCTCGCTTGTGAGGCGAGCACTCTACTGACTGATCTATAGGGGCTGTTGTCGATCAATCTGTCAATAAACTTTCAAGTTTTGTGAACACTGAACATGCGATCAGGTTCTCCAAACTCAACAGTCCAATTAGAAGATGTGAACCTGTAAACCTATCCCATGATAACATCAATTAATAAATGAAGAGTACAGTGATCCTCAATAATACTCCGGCCTTTATTTTGGTCATTCATTATGGTAAAACCAAATTCTGTTCATTGAATATTATTTCTGGTACAGGTCTGCCATACCACGGTGCCCATGGGCTGCCCAAGGACTCCATGCTGAGGATGGATGGATGGATGATTGGGCTTTACGTCCTGTATTTATGCACTTGGTAGGCTAATTAGGACAGGAGAAGAAAGACGGCAATGAGGCAAAGGATGACTGAAATAGCCGTCCAACATAGGCCCAGGTGACCTGGGATAGCTAGATTTGAACCCTGGACCCAGCATTTGGCAGATCACCTGCCAGAAAATGAATCAGTGATTATGTGACCCACAGGGAGTGAGATGGAACTCTTCTAAACAACTGACAATTACCAAGTTAGCAAGTAGTATAGGCAGTAGCATTACACTTATTTAATAAGCCTTACGTCGTTTTATGGATACTCAAATTTGACTAGGTAAATAATGCTACTTAAATGTGTTCAAAGTGTTAACGTGGTAGGATTTAAATGTTGCTTATGACTGCATAATATTTAAACAATTTAGACATGCATTTTGGTTGGTTAAAAACAGAGGGTAGATAAATAACTGCATTGACTGGTTATAAATAAGCTCTTCATGTAGTAAGCAAGGGGGGCTACAGACATCTCTACATTGTGCTATAGTTATACACATATTACACAAATCATAAGACTTCTGTCTTTGACTCCATGTCAATATACCATTCCCATCTGGGGTTAAGGGGAACATTTTTGATACGTCCCATTGTTTCAATCCTGCCAACAGGTGGCGCTTAGAGTCAGGTTTTGTATGACTAATCCTAGTTGGTATAAGCAGAGTTCCAACTAAAACTTTAAAACTAAAAATCAAGAACTTTTCCCATATTTCAGCGGTATTTCTGAAACAATTTTCTCACACATACTTAACGCCATCTGTCTTGAGAACATCGGCCGTGCAATCGACATGACAACATCTGTGCAATAATCGATTTCCAAGGATTTTTCCGGTGATAATCAGGACTCAACTGACTTCAGGATCACTCGACTTTTTGAAATTATTAAGGACTTTTTTAAAAGCACTTTTTTAAAAGTAATTAAGAATGTTCAAGGACTGAGGGAACCCTTTTTTAACTAGAGCATCTAGTTCCAGGGATTGCCCGCTCATTGGCAAAACTAAAATGTGTACAACTTTTTGTGCTTCTCCTGCAATATTAACAATGACTAAAAAAATTTGCTTAGCAATTCAATTCGCTCCCCCCCCCACAAAAAAAGGAATGCGAAAAAAAAAAGAAACAATAAGAAAAGTACAGGAATTACTGATGTCAAATGCGTTTCGTCAATTAAGAACATGTTAAAATGTAGCAAGTATATAAACCTGACAAATTAACAGTCATCTATGTCTAAACGGGGAAGTAAGAAATCACTTATTCTACCATTCTAACCACATAACTATATGTAAGATTAATAAATAACTACATAGTAGTACACACGTAACTGTTGAATAAGATAGAAGCTGTATACATTGTCCACATTATTCAACTGTTAAGTTAAATGTAAGGCCGTGCGTAAGTCTTAATAGGCGTCATGGCGGCATACCCAATTTTGTGAGTTTGCCAAATCCAAGTTTCCGGAAATAGGGACCTCGTTCTCGCTGGTTTACTTTTACTTCTACCCCGAGACTCAGTCCGAGGTACAGCTGCGACCTCAGCATAGTCGTCATAAGCCATTAACCCACCATCGGCGTAATCATAGTCCACATAGCCGCCATAATAATCGTAATCTGGAAATACAACCATTATACTCATCCTATGTGTGGCTTGTGTACTAGGGTGCATCGTCTGCCCCCTAAAAATGAAAAAATTGAAATATTCATTTGCACTTTTGCCACATTGTACCTATGCCCATAGAAACACATTCTGTAAAATTTCAATAAGATCGGATGTGGCTTTAGGGTGGCACTTTTGTGTCAAAGTTCAGTCCAAAATTGTCAAAATATGATGCTTTGAAAAGTCGCGGTTAGAAATATCTAGCTTATGGTTGGCTGTATGATTCCAATTCATATACCATTATTCTCAGAAGAAAATTGTCTTTGATTTGAATGGTAGAAAGCTATATTTCCGAAAATTTCTCATGCCTAAGTATTTTGGAAAGCCGAAAGTTTCTGACTATTATGACAAAATGTTTGGAAAAATCAACTTAAGAGCTCAATTTCTGCCTAGCTTTGACATAATCGTTGGAATAAAACGTAAGGAACACTTTTCTGAAGAAATTAGGAAATTGAAAATTTTTTCTAGATAGTTATTCATCAAATTCAAAGGTGCAAATTTTCATAAATTACATGTAAATATGAGAAATGCAACAGTTCGTTGAGACACCGTTCTGCATCTTTTTTTTATTCTGACTACATCATAATGCAATCGAGGTTTTATCAGATGATGTAGTAGACCATATTTCCACTTTGTAGACTTCTTTGACTTCCCAAAGTCATATTAACATCCTTTTTTTGATTTATCACATTTTACCCAATAAAAAAGAAAATATCTCCACTCAATTTTGACTTCTACTGAAGGGAAACCATTGATGTTGGTATTCAAATTAAAGCTCTCTTTATAAGGAATCTAACTGTGCCATTCAAAAATCATTTCATTTAAAATTGACAATATTATTTATAACCGCGAATCGCTAAAATATGACCTAATACTGAAATTTCAAGGCTGTTGTGCCACCCTTTGGCATTAGAATTTTTTCCTAAAATTTTGCGGAGCTTCTTTTATGATAAAAGGGAACAATCATGCAAAAGTGCATGATGTTTTGAAGATATAGGGGCAGATGATGCACCCTATTGTGTACCTTTTGGGAGTTTTTACAGTATTACGCTTCGATATTTTCATCATAAATGTCACATGAAAGGATGATTTGGGGTTCACGTCCTGTATTTATGCGCTTGGCACGCTAATCGGGACAGGACGAGGACACGGTAATGCCGCGAAGGATGATTGAAACTGCTGTCCAACATAAATCCAGGTTACGTGCCCAGAAAGGGAATCAAACCCCTGACCAAGCGACTGGCAGCCAAGTGCGTTACTGAGTCAATCCTCCCCCCAATTTGTCAGAGAGAAGCCAACCAGATAGACTTGGGTGAAATTGAACGACAGGAATTCCGTGACTTTTCCAAGAGTTTCCATGACCAAATTTGGGATTTTTTATGACCAATGCCTTACTCACTGAGATCGGAATTCCCCCAAGGCAAAGTCATTGGGTCAGTCAATAAGTGCCATAATAAAGAAATGTGTTATATTTTAGCGCAAATTCTTGCTAAATATAAATTTTTAATGACTTTTCAAAAAATTGTGATCTACCATGCCTTTACATGACCACAAATTTTTGCGTGACTTTATCTGACTTTCTGTGACTGTAGGAACTCTGTCCTGCTTTTCTATTTTTTAATATGACGGAGAAACATACACGACATTACACGTGCATGCCTCGTAATTATACAACCATGCCTTACTTCACAGTTGAAACAACATACCTATGTTGTCTAAGCCATTACAAAGCCCAGCAATTCCCTGTTCTAAGTCTTATTCAGAATCCATATTTAGCCAAGTTTAGGACAGTACAGCCCCTTACGGCTTGTTTTTGACGTCACATGAGATATTTTGTTAGATATACGCTATTGTATGCATTAGGCGCCAGGTGGGTAGATGTAATGATGACATGGGCAATTAATTGTCATTAGCAACTTTGGAGAAAGTCATAATTTGATGGAATTTTGATTAAAATTTGCTCTTTTTGGAGGGGTTGGGCTTTTATTAAGGGGTATGTTTTTAATACAGAAAATACAGTAATCAACAGGTCTAATTACCAAAACTATCTTATTAGACCCACTCAGGGTAGCCACTGAAATTTGGCGAGCAAATTCCCTGTATTTTCCCTGAATTTTCCCTGTTTCACCGGACATTTTCCCAGACCTTATTCGGGCTTAGCGTTGTGTTATCGCGGCAACATCGTCGCTAATCGGAAACCAAAAACAATGACTTTTACAGATTTTTGTTTCAAATAGAGGGCTTTTTTCACGTATTACCACATGTAAAACCGAATTCCCTGTGTTTTCCCTGAATTTCAGGTCAAATTTCAAATTCCCTGAGTTTTCCCTGCAGGGAATTTTTTTTCATCATTTTCCGTTTTCCCTGTCCGGTGGGGACCCTGCCACTACCTTCACTTTGTAAGCAAGGAGAATGTCGGAGAATGTCTCTCAGTCTCTTTAACTTGCCCCAAGTGGACTAAAGCGTTTTTTAAGGATGCCAAGGCCTTTCATTCAAGCTCTTGGTAAGCCAAAACTGTACCCAGTTGAGACTATTTCCCACATCCAAGTTTCAGGAAACTCAGAGCGCACTCTGGTGGTAGGTTTTTCTTCAACGTCAAGAGAGTCATTATCCACAGAATTGAAACTATAATCGTAAAATACCTCATCGCAACATTTGTATGTGAACGTTCTGCGTTCTGAAAAGTACAATGACCCAAAGTAGTGAACCATTAGACTGGAGTTCAGAAATTCTGCAGTGTCCCATGATGGATTCAGCACTGGTTATAGCGGTAGCATAAGGGATTTGACACAGGTTGTTAAGCTATAGTACCACAGATGAACACCCAAAAAACGTATTATATCAATATAACTTGTAATTCAGTACAAGCACTATAAGACAGCCCTTAGTAAATTAGAACCAGCAAATGAGTACTCATCCAACAAATTTTAAATACCCTCGAAAGTGGAACCCTGGAATTAGTATTCATATCCAGGAATAATACTGTCCCAGATATTTGTTCAACATAGATCTGGATTCAGAACTGATGCACTCTTCTGGCGAATCATAATCCAAAAGGAAATGCTGCAAATTTGCATGTACAATAAACAATTCTCAAAAAAATTAGGGCCAGAGGTACAGCTGCAGGAAAGCTAATTGCTTCAATTCTTGGGGTACCGTATATACTCGCGTATAAGTCGCACTTTTGATACCTAGAATTTTGGCCTATAGACCGGGTGCGTCTTATACGCGGAATATACTAAATTATCAAAGTTATTTGGCCAAAACGACGAAATTCAGAATTTTCGTCACTCTCATCCGCCATTTTGAAACACGCGCCGTCAACTTCGTCAAGTTCTCGCTTTCGCGAGATCTCAAGCGAGAGATGACGTGATGAAGACAGCCAAGATGGCGTCGCATAGACGCAAACAATGTGGATTCGAGTCAATTTCTTGCTAATTTAGCTAATAAAGAAGGTAAATTTACCCAAAAAAGCATCATATTTCTTGGAAATCAAGTATTCATTCGTCCGCCTTGTAGTATTTTGACGTCAGTGATTTCTAATGCGACTTATACACGGGTTTCGCTGGGAGGGGGGGTTTTTGGCTCTCAAGAAGGGATGCGTCTTATACGCGGGGGCGACTTATATGCGAGTATATACGGTAGCTCCCCTGCAGCCCTTAACCTCTAAACCTTTCTGATTCCTTGACTTATTCCAGTCATTTGTAACTATAGAACAAGTAAGACAGGCAATACATATAGACAACAAAATACCGTTCAAAATCCTGAAATAAAGTGTTAGCACAGAAATTCGGAAAACATATTCTCGGCATATTTTAAAAAAAAGAACTCATTATTTCTGTTACATTGAGAAATCAATTACGGTAAGTTTCGTGACATGACAATTCATATCTCGATTCATCAATTAACTGTTCAAAACATCTTCAAATCAAGACAGGTACAATGTGGTTGTATTAGACTCATATCACTTTTTTTTTTTCATTTTACTGAAACTTCAAGTATGTCTTTAAGGTTCAGCACCTTCAATTGAATGTTGTGGCACTATATACATGTGCTCTCAATTAAGGAGGTTCCACACATTTGACTTGAAAATAACAAAATATATGACAAAAAAGTAATTTCAAACAGGCGAATTAGCAATACTATAAGAAAGAAGAAAATTCAAGTTATAGAGACTTACCATCGAATCTATTTCCTGCCTGCACGCAGTCGCACATGAAGATCATACCAGCTTTCTGTGAAAAATAAGATGAAAAGGTGTTACTGTCAACAGAGGGGGAACATTGCCCAAGGTTCCCATGCCCTAGCATTCTCCAGTGTCTTAAAGTTAGTAAGTCCATATGTATAATAGACTGTCTATGGATAGATTTCAGTCATATTAAACACATTCCAGTTGAAAAATTGCCCTAATTGCTACTCTAATGTCAATATATGAAGTTTATTTCCTTGAAAAATTTAAACAAATAGTTCTTCATGCTGTGAAAAAGCAATGTTTTGTTTACATTCTGAGCAATGCAGGGCTCTCATTAAGTAATTTAAGGTTTTACAATCAATTAAACTCACTTAATTATGGAAAACATGCAATTCTGTTGATTGGAAGTGTATAGTATACTTAAAATCTATCAATTTATGATCTATAACTACAAGTTGAATTTTACAAAGAATCAGCGGACTTACTACCTTTAAAGTGGCATGAGGAGATAAATTTCCTGACCTAAATACAATCCTACAATGAAAAAGTAGATGTTTAATTTCGAAAATGTTTGAACCCTGTAATTCACTGTAAAAACATTGTGTAGTTGACCTCAATCTATTGGCTAGAGCTAGAATAGCATTCCTGTCAGATTTTGGTGCGCACGAAAATGATTTTGGTACAATGTACCTTCTAAACTCAAATTTATTGACTTAAGTTTATCTTGCGACCTTGAAATTTAACACACTACCAAGAAAATGTCCATTCTATGGATTACACTGGCTTTTCAAAGGACTTTTTCTGAAATATTATTCATCTCCTCATGCCACTTTAAACAGACACGAATCACACAATCTTAATTCTACTTGCAGAATGAAACTTCGGACATACCCTCATCATCGCCTTGATGTCGCTGCCTCCAATGAAGATGGGATAACATCCTCCGATAAATGATCGCTTTTTCCTCCTGCCTCCCCACCGGTAGTAAGACAACCACGGGTAGTAAATGTTATCTGGGTCATAGCTCCGTACTTCTTCTTCTACCTGTGGACGGTTATATCAGAACATCAATCATTAGTAAGAACATCAGATTCATCCATATCATTCCAAATATCTTTAAAACAAAATTGTATGAGTGGCATCTCGATGGTGACTCTTGAGTCAAGAGTCTTGACATACAGGTCTGACCCTAAAAGAAGAAACGAAATACAACCTTTGTTTTTCCTGTTAAACTTGGGCATTATGTGCATATTCTTAAATCTACGAATAAAAGAAGTCTCTTTATTATCAATAAATGTAATTTTTCTCTAGCTGTCTAGTTCCAATATCGTTCTGAGACAGCAGACATGTCGCTAGTCTGGTGCCCTGATCAGTGAATGCTAGCGGCGATTTGGATCGGAAACCAGACTAACATGTTGCAGCAGTCACACTACAATCACGCCATCTGTCTACTTAGGAAGACTTCATGATGCCACCTAGTGGAAGAAACTTTGCAGATTTTGCTCAGAATGAATATATATGAGTTTCGATAAGACTGCACAGAATAAGTTAGTCTTATCTCAAGATAATTTCAGACGTGAACCAACTGCCAGTCTATAAATTATAGAGCTGGATCGATTAATCGATATGTTGCAATACATCGGTTCACAGACTTATCATGATAATTGTTTGACATATTATCGTGACATCACGATAACTGTATATGACAAAAGTTGTTGTTTTGACCAATTTTTGGGAAAAAATGACAATTTTTGCAGCAAGAACTATACTTTTTGACAGCGTTTATGTCACAAACTTCGCATTTTGCATGATTGATACTGCTTAATTATCGCGATAAATAGTGTATCATTACAAATTTATCGTGATATTATCGTGTCGTTACAATTTGAACGATGTCCCGCACTAATAAATTACAATCCTATGACTGCATCTAGTTTTTCTATCATCACTTCATCATCCGATTCATGCACCAATTGCCAGTCTATAAATGAACTGAATTATAATCCTATGACTGCATCTTGTTTTTCTATCATCACTTCATCATCCAATTCATCTCGTACCTTGTCGACAGTGATATCATTCCCGGACTCCAACAAAAGAACACTCTGATCCACAGCCAGCAAAGCAACTTGGGAGTCTTTTGCGGACTCTACATTAACCGTTAGCTGCTCGGCAGGTTTGACGTCTGATTTGCTGAAAGTGACTTCAGTCTGAAAGAAAAAATAAAAGGTCAAGTTAATTTTCCAAGCATCATCTTCATATTGAGAAACTTGAAAACTTGAGCATGCCAAGCACATATCCCTGTTGGGGTTGCATTAACTTGCCAAGAAATGTTTGAAGTAGTAATCAAAGCAATCATGCCATAAATACTTACATTATAGGCGAAAGTAGCATCCACATTGAAACTGACACTGTCGGCAATTGCCTCTTTTTTGCCGTCATCAGCGTCAGCGAAATAAAATACGATCAATTTAGCATTAGGAGACAACGATTGAGCCAAATTTGCGTCGAGGGTCAACACCAGTTCGTGCTGCATTGAGGGTGATGCTGCCTGTATCACGTCTTGAATGACAATTTGTCCTTTCGAGAGAACCTGTAGGTGGAAGAAATCATTTATCAGTTTATGGTTTGGCTTGTTCATTGTTCATAGTTCAATGCGGAAGCGTACATACTTGGAAGTTAACAGTCATATATGATGTAATATTCTCTACAGATGATAACAGTTCATTTAGGTGTGTTTGGCACTCAGAAATAATTTGATTTCCCCAAAAAAAATTTTCAAATGGAATTCCACGACTATTCCATGATTTTCCATGACCAAATTTTGGATTATCCATAACCAATACTCTGCTCATTGAGGACCAGACTCATCCCGACACTAATTCAAGTGATGACCCTCGTCCACTGCCCAGCCATCCCTCTTTACCAACAGCTAGACAGCCACAACCACAGAAATTTATCAAATTTTAGCGCAAATAATGGTCAAAATTTCAATTTTCCATTTAATACTTTTCAAAACGTTGGGATTTTCCATGACTTTCCACAACAACAATTTTTTCCAAGGGAGTTTGGGAACCCTGAAAGATCTATCTTTAAATTTTTACAAATTCCTTATTCAATGGGCAACTGAGACGTCTCAAAGATACAAACTGCTGTAGAGAGCCATCCCAGAGCTAGAAACATAATGATAGTCCCATAATATTGCAATAAATCACAGAAAATATTTTCTTTGACTCACCAGGTAGTAGACAGTGCCCACATCTTCAGTGCACTTTATTTTGAAATTGGCCGTTGATCCAGCCTGCAAAAATATGATGAACATTGTTATAATCAATGAATATTGTAGAATAAATACCAAATGCCATAAGATCCACATTTACATGTTTTATTTGATAATGCAGTAGTCCGTGTAGCTTTATTCTAACATTTCATCCCAGGCCCATGCCTTTTGTCACTGCAACCTTATTGTTACAAGCGCATGTCAAAGTGACATTCGGCACAGGCCTGTGATGTCATCAAATATTCTAACTCGTAACATACGTCTAATAAAGTAGATAAGCTCCATAATTACTAATTCTCAGTTGCTTCTAATGAAGCAATACAGCTACCATCTTTACATCATTCTCGGTTCACATAGAACCAAAATAGTGACAGATAGACACTATTAAAATGACAGACAAAGTCTTATTGACTTGAGCAGCTAAAAATATACAGGTCTAGACCTTTACAAGTCATTCAATATTTCATCATTCAATATTTCAAAAGCGACTTTAATAAAAAAATGTCAATGAACAATATACTTTTAAATTCTATGTGTACCAAATTAATTGAAAATACATCAATTGAAATATTGAAATATTTACCGATAAAGCAGGAAGAGTGTCCATTTGAATCTGAATATTTTTTTCTGTTTCTGTCTTGAACTTTCGAATCTGGCTACTGGTACTGCGCACTTCTTGGTCGTACCTGTCCTTGATTGCAACCTAAGCAAAGAAAGGTAGATGAATTGAAGGACAGCAGACGATTGGGGCATTACGTCCTATATTAATTCACTTGGTAGGCTAATTAGGACAGGAGGACGACATGACAATGACTCTGAGGTGAAGGATGATTGAACAGCTATCCAACATGGTTCCAGGTGACCTAGCAAGAGCTGGATTCGAACCTGGGACCCAGTAATTGGCAGCCTACCCAGATCAAAAAAGAGCACATTTGATACACTCGAATTATTTTTAAAAATTAGCAAACATACTCAGATTGTGCTGCAAAAATGCATATACTTTTCTACATGGGAGCATATTTGGAGCGTATGGATTTGCATATAGGGAGTATAGATGAAGCGTAATTTTAATAATTTAGGCGCTTCAAATGTACTCCTTTTTGTGCTGGGTAACATGCAACTACTGAGCTAACCCTTCCCAACTTGACATTAATATTCCAATCATTAATCAAAGAAATAGGACAAAATATTGTCTCAAACTTACATTTACTTCAAAGGTCTCATACTTCTCATCAACTGCCTCCGGTAAGGTGTACTGAATCAGCCCACTCGGGTAGTCGGCCATGTCCACCTCGTAGAACGGGCTTTGACCCGTTTCACACTCGTCCTTCTCATCCGAAGGAACATAAGGACAGTAATAGAAAATTTGGATTTTCAGTTTTCCCTTTATGTCCGCAGCTGAGGGCGGCTTCCCGTCAGGTCGTTCCACTTTGATCTGAAAAAAATAAAAAGTGCTAGATAGACAGACGGATGACTTTACCACTATGTCCTGTATTTATGCCAACAGATAAGCCAGCCTGCTGTATTGGAAAGGGGAACGAAGTGAGGCTGCAGAGTGCAGATTGATGAAGTTTAAAGACAAATTGGGTATCGAATAACAGGAAAGTAGGACATCTGCCTATTAGGTCAGCACTCAGCACACGCTGCACACCTCAGCAGAACAATGCTGGGTTTCTTCAGTGAGCGAGTGAATTTGTGTTTTACACCAATCAGCACCAGTGTGGGATATTTTAAAAGAGGCAACTGGGCTGATTCAGAAGAGAATGCATATGCGGACGCGACATACAGCAGCTCTAGCGAAATGTTGTAGCCTACTCCCTCACAGTCACATCAAGGGTAGGCTACGTAGTTGTATATCTATACACCAGATATGCAGTTGATAAACTGACCAGGAAAGGAGGATGACACAACAAAGAGGCAAAGGATGATACCATATGTTCGAGATGTCCAGGCGACTAAGAAAGACATTCTAATTTCACTGGATCACAATGAAACAGAGACCAGTATATCGGAAGGATAGGACATTGGAGTCTTGAATTGGTAATTGTGATATAGTATGATTTCATATAGCGTCCATTCCAGATGGATGGAAGGATGATTGGGGCTTTACGTCCTGTATTCATGCACTTGGTAGGCTAATTAGGACAGGAGGACGACACGGCAATGAGGCGAAGGATGATTGAAACAGCCGTCCAACATAGGCCCTGGTGACCTGGCAAGAGCTAGATTCGAACCCTGGACCCAGCGATTGGCAGTCCAGCACGCTACCACTAGACCAATCCTCCCCCCCGTCCATTCCAGATAAATCTGCTCATCAAGCAGGAGTTTTGAATTGGAAAATTTAAGTTGCAAACACAAGCGACCTACCCAAGCTTTCCAGTCCAAGCCAGGTTTGTAGCTGTTAGGAGTGGAGTCCAAAAAGGACACTTTCAGTGCATTTTGTTGAATCTGTAATGGGAGAAGGAGAAAGCAACGGTTGTAATAAATCATAGAAAAACATTAATAATTTCTATAAGCAATATGATAAATTAGTCCCATTCATATTCCTGGAACTATACATTTCTAAGTTCTGACTGAAATTTTACAATTACAATTTGCATAAAATCTTCAAACCAATTTACAATATTACGTACGAGGCTGCATATATTCCGAGACAGCTTCTGGCTCTCAGAGAATCTATTGAATACATCGAAACTGGCCTAATATATATTAATTTATATATACCGTCGGCGTCGGTAATTGAAATGGGACTTACAGTGATGACAGATCTTCCTGACAGAACTTCTCCTGTGGCTTTCTCGGTGACATTGGCCACGACTTCGAATTCATTATGTTCCAATGAACCTTGCGAGCGGCACCCTCCGTTATCGTAGCAGTACTCCATCAACAATTTCTCCATATCTTTCTTTGAGATGGACGATGAGAACTTGCCATCTTTAAGCTGCGAACAACAACAAAATACATGAAGATTAGGCCACACTTAATTGATCTCTAGCTTCTCGGATCCTCTCAAGGCACTTTTTCTAGGGTCGGTCGGTAGGACAAAAAAAAAGGTGAAAATCTTTTTTTTTATAATGTCAGAATTTTTTTTTTTTTTTTTTCCATCAGCAGGAAATCTATTGTGTCGGCGGGTCCACGAAGCTAAGAATAAATTATGTGTGGCCTTACTGCAAGAAAATATCATTGGTGATGAAAAATCAGATGAGGAAAGACTCAGGGTTCTCACTCAAATTTGGAAACAAAATTCAAGAACTTTTCCACAAAATTCCAGGACAAAAATAATCAAATTTTAGGGACTTTTAGCAGCATTTCTGATCTTAATCACCCTGTGGGCGACCAAGCACTCAAAGGTTACTGACAACACTGCTTTTAAGGATTTTCAAGGACTGGCTTTTGGAATAGCCTGGACACAGGCAAATGGAGTAAGAGGATAACTATACAAATACCTTCTTAGACATAGACATAGACAGAGACATAGATTTATTGGTCACGAAAATACATGAAATTTGTTTGTGATGGCATACCAGATGATAAATGAAGTGAATACAAAAATACATTAAATTTAAAGAGTCTATGATGAAGAATTCAAGAGTCTAAGTGAGACTGGCACAAATGACAGCCTGTGACGTTCTGTCCTAGCTTTTGCTATTCGGTATCTTCTACCACTTGGTAGCAAAGCGTATTCATTATGGAGGGGATGGTCTTCTCATTAATGATCTTTCTTGCTTGTTTTATGGCTTTACGATTGTAGTCAACCATATTGTCTATAAGGTCAAAACCTTTTCCGATAAGTCTCTGGCATATTTTCTTCATTCATGCTGTGATTTTACTCTGATTTTATTGTGATACTTTACATTATTTATTACTTATGCATGTATGTAAAGCTCATTGAGATGATTTTATAATTATGTAATGCGCTTTATCAAGAAATAAACATTACCATTATCATTATTACCCCCTTGCCCTATTGGATGTGCATCGTGCACAGGGTGAAAACAAGGTGTGTGTGTATTAAAAGACTTACGTTGGCTTTGAACATCTTGCTCTTGCAAGCTTTTCTGTTGATGTAATTATATTGGTCGCCATCATCTGGGCCATAAGGGTCAAAGCACGCATAGCCAGGAACTGTCCGAACCATAACCAAGGCATCTCCGTTCACCGGCTTACCAAAGGTGTAACTGAAACACAAAATATAAGTAAGTGAGTAAGTAAGTAAGTAAGTATTTATTTACCATAATTTGAACATATATACAGTGATATTTACATTTTCTATTTACAACAACACAAATTTATGGCAGGCTGACGCCAATGCAGGCGTATTTGCCTTTAACAACTTCGCAATTATATACAATAAAATTATAATGTATTAAAAAAGAAAAAAAAGTGACCAACATAATAATCAAAGTTATTATTTTTACTGAACAAACAAAGCGGCGCAAATGATAATTTATATAATGCAGAGATTGTTGGAAGAATTGGTTGATTTACAGTTTGCTTTTTATTTTATGACTTGAGCCAATAACTTCAGAAAGTTTTATTACACAAGGGACAACCTCGATTGTCATATATGACAAAAGCAATCAACTTTGAACATTCACGCTACTACATAACTATAAAATATTTAATGCAATGTATTTAGAAATAGTTTTGTCATTTAATGAATTAGCAACTTACTTGGCTTTTACAGTGAAATCCATTGCTGTCAGATGGTGAGTGACAAATGAAGGGAGTTCAACCTCCACCTTGAACTTGGGGAGGACTGCAAAGAAAAACAAATATTTCTTTTATCTTTTTGGTGAGAATAAGAGGCCCTAGACCTCATAGCCTACTTGCACAGAATTTCTGTCAAAACCTTCGCTGGTGTTCATTTCACGCTTATATTAGACTAATTACTCTCGTATAGTGATGAAAAATCGGCCTCAACACTGAAATCGATTAATCGGTTGCACTTCCGATTCGATTATCGATTTAAAATCGATTTTGTAAATATTCAAATATACCAAGTTTGTCAGGGAGTGTTACTCCTCACAGAGGACATAAAAAATTGTCAATTGCTGTTAGAAAATATTTAGCTAATTGATCTTTCAACCATTATGGGTTAAGCATGTTTAGACACTGTCAAGTGAGTGTCTAGTACATCATGAATCCCAATTTAACTAGTTATTGACCAGAAAATAGCTTGATTGCGATAATTGAGACTCTTGAAATCAACAAAAGGCCTGCCATCAGTAAAACCGGTGAAATCGATTTTTACGCTAGCCTAATGATAATCAGATAATTAAAAGTGGACCAATTAAAATTGGCGATTAATCGGAGAATCGTTTCATCACTACTCTCGTAGCATGACATACCCTGGCAATAATAAGGCCAGAACATACTTAATTTTAGCTTCTCGGATCGACCGACCCAACAGATTTTCCGCCATAAGAAAAAATAATTGAGCTTACCCACAATTTTTGTAAAATGGCCAATTGGACATTAGGGCTATTCCATTTAAAAACCTGGGGGGGAGGGGGTGGTCAGGTTGATTTATTTTTCGTAAGATGGATGTAGGGATCGGCGGAAATTCGCTTCAGATGTATGGTGGGATGCAAAAGAAATCGCTTCAGATGTATTTGGGGGGGGGGGGGCATTAACGCTCCATGAAGGCTTACGCATTGTAATAATAAAATTTTTATTTGATGCATGTGGGGTGGGTAAAAAATTTGCATTTAATACATGGGGGGGTCGAAAATAATTCACTTTAGACGCATGGGGGGGGGGGGTCAAAAATGTAACCTGACCACCCCACCCCCAGGTTTTTAAATGGAATAGCCCTTATAAAAAATACCATGCAAAGCATGTAAAGCATCAGCTGTGGAAATAAACATTTCTTAAAATGTCAATGATCTGAAATGTTTAATAAAATGGTAGCAGTATCACTATCCATTGTGGCAGGATACTCATGAAGGAACTTCAATTTTATGCACTGTCATAAAATCCTTATTACCATGAGGGAACACAAAATCTGAGCTTTCGAAAATGGGGCTTGCCATTTCTGTACACCAAATAGCTGTAGAACAATGCTCATTTAACAGCACAAATTGTGTTTGTAGATGATTCACGCACTGTTTACCGCAACCGCTGCAGTACTACGATATTTTCCTGGGCGATAATACAGAATTTCGGTAAAATTATCACCAAAAATGATTTTAAAAATAAAAAATTTAGTCTACAATGTCCATAGCGCCTAATTTGATTATGTGGAATACCTGACAGTCATGTGCAAGGCCGTAATTGATCAGTTCAGTTTAAAATTTGTCAGCAAACACACCTTCTCACTTCCCTCATCCTCCATATTGGAATCCCGGACGCTTAGTAATGACGTCATAGAAACCCCCTGATCTGATTGGCCGACCGAAATAATAGGAATTAATTTTTATTCTTCAAATAAAAAGCTGCAATTTATGAAAAGATGAATTTAAATAAGTTTTAATGGTGGTTTTAGTCCATTTTGGCAACAAGGAAATATTTAAAATCGACAAATGAGAATCGCATTTGATACTTCGGGTGTCTTCGTCAGACGCCGAAGTTGTTCGACATCCAGTTGAGAAAAAATGGCGGACGAGGAAGGATGTGCGGGATGGGGAGGGAAATAAAATGGCTTGAATCAGAAGATACAAGCACTCGTATGTCCGGAATATAAGACTGTCCCGTGGTTAGGGGCTAATAAAGGTCCAGGAGGAATTTGGTTGGTTAACTTGTCAGATTAATAGAGAAATCATGGACGTTGTGATGTAACAGCCTGCCTGCGACGAAAACGACGATTGTAACAAGCGATCAGCTACTGTTGTAGCTGATGCTTAATAATTGAAATTTCAGCTTTTCTTTCGTCCTACCAACCGACCCCAGAAAAAGTGACTCTGAGACGAAGCTAAAGATCAATTATGTCTGGCCTAATGGAAAACCTCCCCAGCCAGAACAATGAAATTTCAGAAAATCCCGCAAGAGGGCAGCACTTACCATATTCCTCCACTTTGAAAGTCTTCTCTTCCTCCTCCCCGTTCACTTTAATTTTAATTGCCCACTTCCCGAGAATAGGCTGCTTGGACAGTTGCAGAGATTGAGAGAACAAACCTGAAATTTATAAATTTGACTTTGAATATATAATGATTGGAGAGAGAGGGAAACATTTTGTTAACTTTGCACAAAATTAGGAAATAACCATAAAGTAGTTAGGTCAACACTGAAGCTCACCAGTCAACTTCGCAAAAATATTTTTTGTTTTTATCTTACTTTCACAATTTAAGATGTATATATTATATATTTATGATAAATTTGTCTATGTAAACTTTTTGACTGGTGGCCCCTCGGCAGTGGCAATTCAATTGGTAGCTTTAGAGAGGTCTCCTATGACCTGGATTTTTTTTAAACAAGACAAATAAATTGAGGAGAAGCAATTGTAAGGACATCATTAAAATACCACCAGACAACATCAAACAATTCAGGCGTTACACTGGGTACAAAACAGGGTACCCACTGAAACTTGATGATCAAATTCCCTGATTTTTCCCTGCCTCACCGGACGTTATCCCTGACATTATTTGGCGTTATAATTGTGTTATTGCCGTTAATCGGAAACCAAAAACTACAACTTACACAGATTTTTCTTAAAATAGAGGGCTGGTTTCACGCATTAACGAAGGTAAAACCAAATTCCCTGTTTTTTCCTGAATTTGAGGCTAAATCTAAAATTTCCTGATTATTTACCCTCCAGGGAATTTTTTTCACCATTATCCCTGTTTTCCCTGACTGGTGGGGACCCTGAATATTATTGCAATTATTCCAAGACTACAGTCTGTGTACCAGGTCAAAAACAATCGAACAAAGAGATGCACAAGCAATGAAAATGAAAACGAGAGTAGCCAAGAAGGGCAGCTCACCTGATGGAACAGCTGTATCCAACCACTGCTTAATTTTATTATTGTCACCATCATATATTTCAACATCAATATTCCCTGTATGAGCGCGGAGATCAGCACCAGTTGAAAAAATTCTGAACTTCACTGAAAAAAAAACAAAAAAAAACATTATATTACATAGTTTAGTTTAGTTTAATAGTAAAATAATTTATTAAAGTCTCACTCTGTAAGCATAAAAAGTACATAATACAACTTTTTTTTAAAACAGACCATTCACTCGGAATTATGAGAGACTAAAAACATTTAAAATACTGAGGTAAAAACGATTAAAACCATTATGTTAGCACCATGAAAGATCTAAAATTCAATATATTAGCACAGGTTTTGGCAACAGTTTTTACAAGACTAGGTTCAGACATCAGGAATATTAATTTATCACAGCTGGAAAGATTATTAAAATTCACATTAATATCTATGGCACACTGGACTAGAGCTTCTCTTTCACTTAAATAACATGGACAGTCTATCAGAACATGGATTTCATTTTCTATGGCATTGTCATCACAGTATCTGCATAGTCTTTGCTCCTCCGGTTCCATACATATCAGGGAAATAATACAATCACAGCCAGACACACATTACAGCAGAAGTCACAAGCATGGACTTAGTAGGTCTGGAAACACAGGACCGGGCCATCGTCATCTTTCTATGAGCGATATCGTAAAATCTTTAAGGTTTAGGGTTTTTGGGTGATGACTTGCTTTTTAAATTTTGTAAAAAAAGTTAAAAGCAGTTGGTCTTTATCATAAGGAAAATATCTTAAGTACTTCAGACATTTTTTAGTAGCCTATTTATTGAAGGACAGCAGGAAACATCACATATTAACATAGTCCGACAAAGACTGACCAACAACAACAGTTACTGGCTGTCTTGAATAAGATAGAATATTTCGATCTAAGATTAACATATTGATCTAAGATTAATATATTGATTAACAAAACTTCTACAGATGAAAATTATATCAAAATGAAGGAAATTGAATTTCCGAAATTGTGATGCCAGTAAGATGTTAATGTGCCCAATATTAAAGGTGCTACGCCATGAGGCGTCATTGACACAGCAATTTCTCAAGAAAAGATTGCAAGGATTTAAAAAGTTTAACAGACACAAACAATGTAATATTACTGAGTTTGAGGAGTTTTTCATTTTCTGGACTATTGCAAACCATATACTAAAATATTGATTGACATGTGACTTGCTGTCAACAAATGAGATATCTGCTTTCATAGTGATGGTATAATAACACAAAATGCTCATCTTTGGGGTTGGATGGATGGGGCTTTAATAATAATATGTCCTGTATTTATGCACTGAAAAGGCTAATTAGGACAGGAGAAGGACAAGGCAATGAGGATGATTGAAACAACCGCCCAACATAGGCCCAGGTGACCCGGCAAGAGCTGGATTCGAACCCAAGACCCAGCGATTGGCAGTCCAGCACGCTACCACTAGACCAACCCTCCCCCTCTCAACTTTGGGGGTATATAAGGGTATATAAGGGTATATAAGGGTATATAAGGACAAATTTTCAAGTTCTTGTCGAGTTACCTTCATCTCCAGGTTTATAGCGGGCTTTGTCCGTCTGTACGAAGATGGATTGCTTTTTGTGATGGATTTCGATTCGCGAATTATTCTTAAATGTTACTCCACCCGTTCCCGAAACGTTCAGTTCTAAGAATCTGCGGTCCAGATCGATGGAGTCAGGAACCTGTGAAGGCAAACAAGTTAAAAGATGGAATTATGTTTTTACATTAAGTATAGTCCGCTAATAATTACAGGCCTTAGATGACATGATATTTTCAGAATTGAAACCAAAGACAAACCATGGCTCATTGACAAAACTTCAAAAGGAAGTACGAAAGATGTGAACAAAAAAAAAAATGTTTTGGATAAATAGAATTGTTAATAATTGGAACTATCTTGACCATGAAATTGTTAATAGTAATTCTGTAAACTGTTTTAAGAAGAAAATTGGCTTGTATCATTTCCCAGGTAGGGGGAGCTACTATTGTTAATTTAAATTTTTTTTTTTTTTTTGTACATGTTTTTATGAATAAACAATTAAACAATTATGTAATCTTACCTGCAAAGTTATAATGCCAGATCCAGCTGAAAAGAGCAAACACAAAACATTTGATAATTTGTATATGAAACGGCAACAATAAAGAATGCATTTGAATTCAATTTTCCATGGACAAGGGACTCAGTTGAAATCTGTCAGGGAAAAATGCGAAATCTGTTAGGGAAAAATTCAGATAAACGACTGCTAGTGTGTCAGTCAATTTTAGTTGAAAATTATATATTTTCTTTGGGCTTTTTCAGCTTTTTACGTACAACTCATTTGTCTTGTTCTTGGTGTTTCATGAATCATGATTATTTTTTTTTATCTGATCAAAATGGATCACCGGTTGGTTGTCCACACTAATGAAAAATTAAAGAAATTAAAGTAACTGTCATCATTAATCGAAGCAAACTATCACTGGCACACATCATAAATAGGCCCTATATCATTATTGGAAATGTTCAGGGTTGGCAAAAAGGTGTGAGGGATCTAACTGAAGAAAATGCAAGTTAGAACCCAAAAATAACGTGTCTTACTGACTTAGACCTCATAAGCTTCTTAAACTATATATTCCTGTCATAACACATTGTGCCACTGCAATCCTGTACTGTGTCACCACCTATCGTTTTTTGCTTGCTGCATCTTAAGCTCGGGAAAAGCAGTTTGCATCAATCTCAGTTACATAACCAATGGCAAACCTATTTTAGAAAGTTCAGACGATCGACTGTCTTATGTGCTACGTTGCTGCCATGGTCCGCCCAGTCTTCTGGGGCCTTTAATCAGCCAATATATTTATCTATCTATTAATACATCCATCTACCAATCTATAGCTTGCCTCATGCCTATATCACCTAATTATAATGTCCCTGATCGTGTATTCTCTTTTATTCTCTTCTATTCTGTTCCCTTCAATCTACGGGTGAATTACTAGTTTAGCTAAACAGTAAGGGAAACTAGAATGGAGTGCATGAGATGCACAAACATAGCTCTGCTACCAGTGCATGACATCACATTAAAACTCGGGGGGGGGGGGGGGGTCTCAAGAATGGGGCACCTGGTAGTTATGCGGGGGTGAAGTGGGTGGCACATGCCTCCTCTCCTGTCCCTTATTGTGTTGTCACTGACAACATCCAGTTCTGTCTATCATATCTAATCATTTCTATGCATCCATTTCTGTTTCCCATTTCGAGCAACCAATTCTATTCACTTGCTTCTATCCATGTTTATCCTGCAATTATTTCTATTCCTTTGTATCCATGCATTTCTGTCGTCCATTTTGACTAACCAATTCATGCACTTCTATCCATTTTTATGCACCTTAGCCATTTCTATATATCTTTCTATCCATCCATTTATATCCGACCTTTTCTAGCTAGCAATTCTATTCACTCACTTTTATCCATTTTGTGCATCAATTGCTGGCCATTTCTTTCCATCCAATTCTATCCAATCATCCTCTTGTCTATGCACCCATTCTATTTTCTATACCTTTCTGGCAGTGGATTTCTATGGCCATTTTTATCCACCCCATTTTATCCGTTTCTATCCTCTAATTAAGTCTCATTTCTACCCATCCATTTCTATCCATTCATCCTTTTATTTGTATTTTTTTCTATCCAGACACTTCTATCCACCCTTTTCTATCCATTGATTTCTATCCACCAATTCTATCTACTCATTTCTATCCCTTTTCCAGTCACCAATTTCTATCTGCCCAATTCTATGCATCCCTTCCAAGCCATTCCTATCCATGTAACTCTATCCGCTCACTTGCACTTCTGTCTTTCCAATTCTTGCCACTGATTGCCTTTCTACCCATCCATGAACATGTCAATTTTAAAATCCATTTCTATTCATCCATTTCTTCACATAATTGTTTATCCAACCATTTCCAATATGCCTATCTATCTATCTATCTATCTATCTATCTATCTATCTATCTATCTATCTATCTATCTATCTGTCTAGCTGTCTTATCTATCTATCTATCTATCATGAACAGATTTTCAGATTTTTTTTATTGTCAAATAAAGATATTAATACAATTTAAGAGACTAACAAATAATAGCAAAAACATATTTCAAGACTGCTTGAAACATAAACAATATCTCTAAAAAGATTTGATAGATATTGATCAAATGGTTGCTACTTACATGCCACATTTACAAATGCATGGGCATTATAAGATGCTTACCCTGTAGATGGTACACTTAGCAATGCAAGAAAAATCACAGGGGATGAGCATTGTGTGATTGGAATTAAGAAAACATATTCAGTGGGTGAATAATCATAACAGAACAAGGGTAATTGACTAGTGAGGTAATCAGTTGAAAGGTGTGAACCTTAATTGCACTGCAAAAAAGTCAAGAGCAATCCAGTCCCTTTGAAAACACTGGCCTCTAACACCATTAAAAAGTTGATTGGAGTTATGTCAATTTCATGACAGATTCAACACAGGAAATCCTACAACTGTGGGTGACAATTACCCCTGACACAGGTGATCACATTAGCCTTAGCATAAATGTGACGGCGCGAAATGGGACTGCAGCGCCGCTAGCGGCGACATGTTGCACTAGTCTTAAGCGCGCGCTGACACGGGACACGCATCTGAGGCAGCCAGGATCAACAAAAGCTATGCTACTCTCGTAGCAGAGCTAATTATCACAAGCTGATGACAATCAATGTCCTCAGCCCCACATGACAATCACCCTAGCACTGTCATCACCCTCCCATGACACTCTCACAGTGTCATGGCCTAGCCATGACTTTGGCAGTGCTCAAAATCATCTTTGACTGGCTATTTAAAAAGAACTACTGCAACTATCACTTCCAAACTTGGTATAAAGTTGTATCACAGTATCAACTTACTAACTCTATGAAATTTGACAGACCTATCCATTACATAATGAGGAAAAGAACCCGAAGGCTCCAGAGAAATTAGGAAATTGGCATCAGCTGCTGATGACTTTGCAGTATTTCGTGAAATTGGATAGAATTAAGTCCCACAACTGACATGCTGCTGTGTGGTGAGGATGGCTGCAAAGAGATCAGACTTTCTTCTGAGACCTAACTGATCAACCCCACACACTCAATCATCCTGTCAGGGCCAGGACTTGGCTGGAATTGCAATTGTCATCATATGCTGGTAATTTCCCTGACTGCTAAATATACCAGATAATTGTTTGTTCACGTCTGTTTATTTAATACACTGTTTACAGCCGGGTGCTCACATGCAAAACTGTCGGTTAGCTCCCAGCTTTTCACAGCTTAAAATATCTTGGTGAGGTCTAATTAACGGTTAAAATCACCTAGTTAAAACCACCTTGCCATAAACTTGCCAACCCTGAAAATGTCGGAACCAAACTATTTGAACTTACAAAAAGATTGGGTCTTCGACACAACCACCTTGGGACTGCCATCTTGGTCATAGTGCGAATGCGTCCTTGTTCCGATCAAGGCAGTGATCTCAGCTGAGGTACCAGGTTGGATGATATTAACGTGGACATCGAACGGCATGCCCAAGCGGACATTTTTGGAAGCTGCGATGAAGAAGGTTCTGAAAATACATAAAGAAAATATTGATAGGTTAAATTTATTAAATTAAATCAATTCACATTGAATGAATACTGGGGTATATGCCAGAGTCAGACTATAGTCGTCTCATCACCCATCATCACAAGGCGATCACCAATACTGGAGACCTTGGGCAATGTTCCTCTCATCCCATGAGCGCAGTTCTAAGACTGCCCTGAGCTGTATTTCGTGCCTCCATTGCTAAGTTCAAGCAGTGCATTTCCTACAGTCTGTTTCATTTCTGGTACGAGTGTCCGTTGTCAAAAATCTGTCATAAACAGCAGCAAAGCATCACAAAAATGTGACAGAAATATTACAAATTTGCTAATCTACCTGTGAGTATGAGTACTTTTGCTGTCTGACCTGTAGATGAGGAGCAATCAGGCCAAACACCAGTTCGCATTTTGTGAGACTAACTGTAAGATCAACATTCCATTAGCTGATTAGCCACGGCAGCAAATTATGAGTGAAATGCCTGCATGTGTCATCAATTGAAATCCAAAATTATGAAATTTTCATTAGCCACAAGGAGGATACATCAGCCTATGCGAGTATACCTAATGGCTCGGAAAAGCACAGCAATTTGCAGAACATGACAGAGAGTACCCATAATGATCATGATGATGACTGACAGAGATTCAGCATGTCATGTTATGTATATAATATTGTGTTAACATTCTTTTGTTTTCAGCAATTTAAATGCAGTCAATGTTTTTTAATGGTCACTATTCTCTCAATAACATCAAAATAAACCAATTTTGAAAAAAATTTACATTTTAAAAATGTTTGTCATTCATTTCAAAAATATTGGTTATTCATTTCAGTGTCACTTTTGAAATGGTCTTGGGCAATATTTTGGCAGTGTCACAAGAAATATGTCACTGGAATTAATGGCAAAATGATAGACCAGCTGGAACATATATACTTCAGCTGAACATGACTGACCATTTAAATTGGAATGACACACTTTCAGAGAGTCAACATGGTCAATCTGATTTTGTACAATGTATCTCACTGAACACAGTAAACAGGGCATAGGCCGACATATACCAGCTTGTATATAGGTGACCTGCTCCACCAAAATGAGTTCAAAGTAGGCAATCTGTATTTTAAAGAAATTAGCAAAATGTGTCAAAAGGTCACATTTTGATGATTTTTAGCTGTTGGTACCACATTTTAGCAAAAATAATTTGCTTTGGTTATTTAAAACCATCTTATCCAAAAACTGATTCTAATTTATCTAAATTGGGCATCATTCTTGATTTTCCTAGTAACTATCTTTTATTGTAAAGACGGAAATTCAAACGCCATTTTCTCAAAGTTTGATGTTTCGTGTCATCAATGTTTGAGGTGCCATATCTTTGGATTGGGTGGAGATATCAAGACAAATGAAACACCATTTTAAAGCAAAATTCCAGTAGAACAGTAGAACAAAGTCATTTTAACAACTGAATATGATAGCAGGCTGACTTTGAACCCATTTTGGTGGAGCCGGTCACATAGGCCTAATCAAAATTCAGGTAACAAATTCTATAAGGGGAGCATCTTCACTGTGTCAGAATGATTGAGATGATAGATGGATGACTGGGGCTTTACGTCCTATATTTATGCACTTTGTAGGCTAATTAGCCAGAGGGTGTTTGTCTATGCACATATTCCAATCAATCTATCTATCTATCTATCTATGTATCTATCTATCGATCTATCGATCTATCTATCGATCTATCTATCTATCTATCTATCTATCGATCTATCTGTCTATCTATCTGTCTGTCTAGCTATCAGAGGTGGCGGAACGCTTCGAAAAGTGGGGGGGCACCGGGCTCCAGGGCACCTTGTCTACGGTAATTTCAAGGAGAAAAAGGGGCATTTTATGTATTTTTGGACCCAAAAGTGGGGGGGCACGTGCCCCCAGTGCCCCCCCAGCTCCGCCGCCCCTGCTAGCTATCTGTCTATCTATCTGTCTATCTATCTGTCTGTCTAGCTGTCTATCTATCTGTCTACAGGGTGGGTAAGAGAAAACTGGAAAATTGCGACAGATGCAGAACTTATTTATTTTCAACTATTTCCACTGAACACAGAACAATGATTTTTGCAAATGAGCAAGTTTAGACAATAGACAACATTTTAATCTATGTGACAACCATTTTCTGCAATCACAGCCTCAACACGCTTTCAAAAACTTTTACAACTGTTTGTCACAACGTCAGCTGACATCTTGCCCCACTCTCTCTATATGGCTTCTTTCAGAGAGTCAACATTAGGGTGAGGGTTTCAATTGGTGGCCTTCTCCAAAACGCCCAAGGTTGCGTAGTCCTGAGGGTTAAGGTCTTGGCTTGAGGACGGCCAGAAATCTGGAGTATGGAGGGAAATTACAAAATTCATGATCCTCTTTGTCTGCCCACGGCTGCCAGGCTGCCTGTGCAACCCTTTCCCACTGGCTACGGACTGTTTGATGGCATATACAGTGCTCAGTGACACACCAACAATGTCAGAAATGGTCCGAGGCTTCACTTGGGCAGACAGGACATCTGCCACCATTTTCCTTTTCTGCTCCTGGGTCGCAATTTCTTGTCCCAGTATTGCAAGATTAACCTGACTTGTGGCTGATTAACCACTGTTTGTTGTGTTGTTGGTTTCATAACATTCCGTTAATGTGTTCGCGCTATACAGTATCTTAAAGATCATTCCAGATTTCCCTTACCCACCCTGTAGCTGTCCAGCTGTCTATCTATCTATCTATCTATCTATCTATCTATCTATCTATCTATCTATCTAAATTGCACAATTGTATCTACCTCTATCTGGGCTGCCATTTATAACGCACAGCATTAGGGCATCAAAATTGTGAGAATTATGGAAATACCGCTTCATTTGATGTTGTTAAATGGCCTTTTTGTGTTAAAAAAACTACATGATATCTGGCCCCAACCAGCCTTTAGTTCCTTTTCTCTATTCACTGTTACACATTTGTCTGTGTGTGGTTTGTTTATGTTCAGTACAGTAATTAGCTTGATTTATTTGTTGACCACAAGTATGTTACAGAGTATATTACATTGTAATGATACTGTTATTTCGTAATGTAAATTATCACAGCTTTTTGCCACAATAACTTCATGAATAATTAATGCAAAACAAATATTTATGATCAACTTTCATCAGAAGTAGACTATGCAGGAGATTAGTAGAGCTATATCAGGAATTTTGTAACAGTGAGGCTTGTACAATCATTGTGATCATGTGTACATGTTATAATTTCTTATATTTGAGGGGCCAGTATTTGAGGTAGGCATCTATCATTATTTTACAGTGTACAAGAAACGCATAAGTCTTAAACATGTAAAAAGGGAAATCTTAACAGAACTGCTAATTTTAGGGGCCTCTATTCGAGGGAGGCCTTTATTATTTTGGACCGGCAACCTACTATCCTATTAGCAAATGCTGTCATGATATCCTTATCAATATCTCTTTGTTTAATAAAGAAAGGGATATCTATTTTCAAATATTCAAAGATCAATTTTACGTATTACTCTGTTTTACTCTTAATCTACATTTGCATATGACAGATTAGAATTTTATTATAGAACTTCATATTTTTTAACATACATATATATATATATATATATATACTATATCACAATATAATATAGACTTGTTAGTGCAGAATGCATCAATTTAATTTACATCACGGACGTCGGACAAAATTAAAACTAATCAGAATTTGAGGACATGACTGAAACACAAGCAGGAATAATGGAGTCCAAGATCATGCAGAAAGTGTCATATTTCAATGTATATTTATGCAATGACAATGACCAGTAGAAAAGCCTTTCACACTTAGGTTTGCTGTTGAACATGTTGAAGCCAACGACTAAGTATCCTTTAAACGAAAATATCTGCAATTCTACATGGATGTTTATCATTAAAGTAAAGAACAAAGATGAAATTTAAGACTGCAAACACAGATGGATGGATGATGATTGTGGCTTAAAGCCGCTTTACGTCCAGTATTTATGCATGTTATAAGCACTCCCGTATGCTAAATATGCTGAATAGGACAGGAGGAGATCTATGTTGATGCTAAACGAGGCAAAGGACGATGGAAACTGCAGTCCAGGTGATTTGACCAGAGCTGGACTTGAACCCGCGACCCAGCCATATGTTTTGCTCCCCCCCCCCCCACCCAGAAAATTTCTACATATGCCCCTGCTGTGATACTTCTGTCACAGTGATGAGAATGGAGACAAGTGATTTGGTGACAGGAAGATGCGAACAAAATTTCAGGGCGTTCGAAATATTGTCAAAAATGTCCTTGAAATGTTGGGAGATCAAAATTGGTAAGAATTTGGTAGTATTCTTCTGGATTCTTTTGGATTCTGTGCATCCGCATTCAACGGTAATCTCCAGAATAAAAATCACCAAAAAACAAGTGCACGGACCACTAATCTTTTATTGACGAAATACAGTTATCTTAAAAACGGGGACGCCACATTCCTCCGAAAAAGATCGCTGACCCATAATATTTCTCATGATGTGACAAACAAGTTGTCATGAACTTGGAAAACCCCAAAAGCGACCTCAACCAATAGCAGTGCCTCTCAGCTGCTCAAGTTATTCATTAGACATCCATGGGAGTGTATTCACATTCTTTCATCATTAGATACATCCTAAAACAAATGTATCAACCTTTTTTGGCCTCGGATGCAAGGGTAACAGCTCTTAATTTGTGACTAAGTCATTAGGCACGTTAAGGCAACAACAAAATTGACTAAAAATCCCCTAAAACTTCTCTAACTGATAGAAGACAGGAATCCTAATGGCGGCTTCATGTCTAGATCGAAACACAGGGGCTTCTAAACCAATGTAGATGACATTAACTTATTATATAATGTATACCGTAATTTCTCTATTAAAAGCACACCCCCTAATAAAAGCCCACCCCCTCCATAAGGAACTAATTTTCATCAAAATTTCATCAAAATATGACTTTATCCTAAGTTTTTTATGCAAAGAATTATTTATTGACCATATCATCATCACTTCTGCCCACTGGGCGTTTAATAGAGAAAATAGGGTATGTGCATTAACTTGGTTTAGAAGCCCCTGTGGATCTAAACACTTCTGACAATAATGTTAAATATGCCGGCATGTAAAAATTTTACAGTATAAGTTACTGTATAAAAATATTGGGGCAATTCTGATATGTTATGAAGTTATTACATGAAATTGTTCTGTTTATCAGTCTCCAGATGTGACCAACAAAACATTTTCATTTTTTTCTAAACATACCCAGAAAAACCGCAACCTGGTCCAACTACAACAGCATAGTTTACATGGTTTATGCAAATGATATACATGTAACAGCATTTTTGTCTGCAAGTGATCATCCAACTTGTTTGTTAAGTTAGACAGGGTGCTAGTTATGCTGCAATAGACCAAGGATAAAAGATATTTAGAGCTGGATGTTGTTTTAGCCAATCTTAGCACTAAATTGATGTTAATAGTAATTTATGAAATTCGAAAACTTTTTTTTAATGTAAAATGAAATTTAAGAAAACATTGATCACTCAATTTTCTTACAGACCAACCATGTTGCCATTCAAATGAAAGTTATTTTTGTGGCCATTTCAAAAATGGTAGTTAGAACTTTGTAGCTTTAAAACTGACAAAGTTATGCAAAACCGCGGGTTCGCGAATTAACAATTTTTTCCTGTTTTGGCTACAACTTCAGGCTCCTTGAGCACCCACTTCTATTTAACTTAGGAGTCAAAAATTGTGCATGGGTGCATCATTTAGCAAATGGAATAAAATGAGGGGATGTCTTGCCCTCTATGGTGAAATTGATGTTTTTCGAACCACCCTAAATGGTGTGGGCTATTTAGAGGCAACACATAGGTGAGAGGGAAGAAATAAAGACTGACCAGCAGAAATATCAATCAACACAGGCTCACCTGCTCACAATCATGAAAACATGCCAAACTAGATGCAATATGGGGAAGAGGATCGCCCAATAAAAATATAAGACCTTTTTTTATCATATTGACACTATCTGAAATATGAAAATTCAAGGCGTGCAAATAATTTCTGTGTTGGCTGTATGAAAAGAGGTGTAAATACCTAAGTTAAGATACATGTAACAACTTTCAATGACATTTGAGGGAATATGCAGTGTCCTGTTGAAGGAGATGGCATTACAAAAAAGTCCATTCCACGACGGTCACAGTGATTACAGAGTAGTCCCCTATATGAAAATAGGAGCTACAAATCCTGTTTTAGGCTAATTAGGGGAGGAGGATACTGTCAGGCTGTCAGCAATGAGGCGAAGGATGATTGAAACTACCGATATTGTCCAACATACGCCCCTGGAGCTGGAATCGAACCCGGGACCCAGTGATTGCAAGTGTAGCATCACCAAGGCGATGGCTAAGACAAAGTTTAACATGTTTAAGTCAATTTGTGCTGCTCCCGAGGAGCTAGTTGTGTAGGTCCCATATTGGCAACGGACCTGCTTAGATGGACGGATGATTGGAGCTTTACGACAGTTTACGTCCTGTAATTATGAAATGGGTTGACTAATTTGGACAGGAACAGGACATAGCAATGAAACTGCCATCCAACATAGCGCCAAAGACACCAGGTGACCCTAAAAGAGCTGGATTCGAACCCTGGACTCAGCGATTGGCATCCAAGCATGGCTGAGCACGCTAACACTGAGTTAACCCACCCTTCCCCCAAATCTAAATGGAATGGACCAGGTTAATTAATAACCAATGAAATCGCAATCAATTTATCAATTTTAGGACCTGTAAATACACTATTTCAGCAGCTGAGTACACATTACTATGATTCACACTACTGGTGCATTCCCATCAATGTCAATCATAATGTTTAATACAAAATGTCAACATTAATGAGAGTGAGTGAGTGAGTGAGTGAGTGAGTTTGTGTTTTACAGTGTGGGCTATTTAGAGGCAAGTCAACATTAATGAGAGAATCACCAAGTTGCCATATCAACAATTTTCCAGGCCAAAATTCCCACTTGGATCCAGACCAGGCTCAGCCAATCAGAGGCAAGCCAACAGATGTAAACAAGGTCAAAGAATGTCACAGGTCAATAAGAACACCACAACTAGGTCACTAGGTCAAATTGTCCTATGCAGTTGCCATGGGTTCTTGGAATCCTTACTACAGCAGAACTGAATACAAATTGGCAAAAAATAAGGGACAGGGGAGTATCCATGTCACAATATGATGGGACAGCATGTCACAGCAAACACATTCGCTGTATCGTGCTGATTCTTGTACTTCTGCACATATGCTGTACCTGTGACAACTGGCAAGCATAAGGGTTTTCCAGCTTTACGACAAGTTTACGTCCTGTATCATCATGTGTATTGATACATCGACTATACACGCTATAGGACAGGTGATCAGCGATTGACCCTAACTTTTTTGGTCACAGGCTCGCGCAAACAATTGGTTCAAAGTTTAACATGTTACGACTCAATTAATCCTTTATAAATGGCTTTATAACTATTTTTGGGGGATATCTTAGATTTGGTTGAAATCATCTAAATATTGATATTAAAATTCTTCAAAAATAATTATAAAATTCAATTGTGCAGTTTCACCTCCCCTTCCCCGGTTGCTTTCCTAGATCTGCCCCTGACCTGAGTATTCCCAAAAAATTGTAAACATTGGCAGAAGATCCACCCTCCACTCTGGGAACCATTGCCCTAAGCACTGTTAAGTACTATGGCCCACACATATAGCTGTGACCATGCCAACAAAATAACTATTTCCAGCTTTAAGCTATATCATATCCAAAATGCAAGATTAGAACCATATTTAACTTATTGTAGCTGTTAACATATTTGAAATTTGCACTATAAGCCCAATATAGGAATATCAATTCTTTTTAAAAATGTACAAATAGTTTACACTGCCGTGAAAAACCCTTGTTTCGTTTACAAATCACGCAATGAAGGGCTCTCCTGGACTGGAGTATAAGATAACTTAATTGCTCATTTAAATCGCTTCTGGAATAGACATAATTCAACTTTCCTTGACACAATGCCAGAATATTTTTGAATTTTGATACAAGTAAAATACATCAATAGCGAATTTTAAATTTTGGTTAAATCTTCTGTCAGACGTTAAAGCTTTAAATATTGTCGAAAGAGAAAAATATATTCCTAAACTCCAACCCTTTTCAAAAATCAAAATAGTAGATTTCTGTTGTTGCTGGACTGCCAATTGCTGGGTCAAGGGTTCGAATCCTGCTCTTGCCAGGTCACCTGGTCCTAATGTTTGACAGCTGATTCAATCATCTTTCACCTCATTGCCATGTCCTCCTCCGGTCCTAATTTAATTCTCCTACCAAGAGCATAAATACAGCACGTAAAGCCCCAATCATCCATCCATCCATCGCTGACCGTTGTTTTCCTCTACTTCAATTCACATTATCAAAATCATATATATATCTATATATAAAGCGTGAGCAAATTTTGAATTTGAACTTCATCACGTTCAGATGTCACGAGTCGCAACGATATGACCATTAAAAGTAATCCATTTTTTGGAAATTGGAACACTGAAGAAATTGTATGTATTATGACTCAAGTAATACAAATCAAAGATATATATATATATTCCTATGGTAGGCTTAATTCTAAGGGACACAATCCAATCCATCAAACTCAACAGTGATGTGAATAGAATGTCATAAATTGATTCTATTGTCAATCGCTTGACATTCCAATCCTGGCCTTTGTCAACATATAAATCTGCAACAATTGACATTTATGATGTTCTTCCACTAGTTCTGCATAATATAGGTAGAAAAATATAAGAATTTCATTCAAGATTATAGATTTATTAGGATCACTCACAATGAATTTCGAGTTTATTCATGAAATTGCGTACTTCAAATCAAGCACAATGTCATGTCAAATGTTTCTGCATTTCTGTGAGTGGGATGGCATGCGCGTAATGGTATCTTTGCCTATTGTCATGTTCACAATATAATTCCTATTATAATAAATAAGACATAGTACACTGAAAGGGATTAGAGAGGATATCTGATTATTCTGTTATAATCTCAACCGAGATAGATAGCATATAGATAGTAGATAGTTAAATGGATGGATGATAGGAGCTTTATGTCCTGTTTTTATGCACTTGGTAGGCTAACAGGCGGACGACGCGGCAATGAGGTGAAGGATGATTGAAACAGCCGTCCAACACAGGTCCAGGTGACCTGGCAAGAGCTGGATTCGAAACCTGGACCCAGCGATAGGCAGCCTATCACGATACCACTAGACCAACCCTCAGGGTCACAAAAAATGTGAATTTCCAGGCAATTTGATTAGGTTCGACAAAATTTCCCACGAATGATTGCAATTCAAGCGACTACTTCCAAATCAGAAATTTGGACCTTTCTTCAAAAATTTCCAGGCATTGACAGACAGATAGATAAGCACAGCCCTCTAGACAGATAGATAAGCACAGCCCTCTAAGCACAATTCTGGGGCGCTTACAAGGGTGATTGATGAGAGAGCAGGAGTCCTCAACATGTTACATATTTACCGCAAGACGCAAGTGAGGGATCTTTTACTTGCAGTAGCACAGTTTGTTTGTTTGTTGTTTGTTTGTGTTTTACGACTCAGCAGCACCTTAGTGGGCTATATCTAGGCAGGCGATCGCCGTATGATGATGAGATGAGAAGACTGAGAGTCTGGTACATACCCTATTAATTCAGGGATGCCCCGGGTCTTTCAGTTGCCCCAGCATAGAACACTGGATACAACCCGCCTCCATTTAATGTCCCATGGGCTCGGACTAAATTGAGTTCCGGGGTGGGATTCGAACCCACGCCCTCAGAGCCAGTGGTTGTGCAAACAAGCACTCTTAACCATTAGGCCACGGAGGAACTCTACTTGCCTAGCACAGACACTGAAACAAGGGGCTGTCAATTCTGACGTCTCATCCGAATGACATCCAGCTGAGATTTTGCTCAAGATTGAAGGTGCACTGAAGATTCTGAGTTCTCCAACCGGGGTTCGAACCCATGCAGACAAAGACCTTAAGCGGAGCTCATCCATCCAGACTGCAACTGTTGGATTATTCTGCACTTATTACGAAAATTCACCAAAATAATCCTTGTGAGATCCTTACATGTAGAGGACTCTGCTCTCTCCTCCGTCTCATAAATCAACCCCCAGAAGCATCCAGATGAGGACTTAGACGGCACACTTGCCATATCTATGTATCTATTTATCTATCTATCTATTTCTATCTATATGTCTTTCTGTCTTTCTATCTATCTATGTCTTTCCACCCTCCTGCAGTGTTGGAGGATGTGTCTTTCTATCTGTCGGTCAATCTATCTATATATCTGTCCAAATATATCCATTCATATATCTATCTATCTATCTATCTGTCTACCTATCTATTATCATGATTATAATAATTGCCAAGTTACACTTGATGACTCATTCAGTAAGGCACAGCAGGAAATTATCTATTTTAGGGTAAAGACGACATTAATTATTTATTTCGAGGATGGAACAATCACTTGGTCCATGTTTCCAGCACTCAACATCCCCAAATATGATGTTTCTCTGCAGGGTATATTTTTTCTCTCAGTGGGGACTCTGCATCAATTATTCAATTATGATAATTGATTTCATTTCTTTCTGAATATTTAATATATATATTGCATCATTGTACACACACAAAATATTTAGCCAACAATTATAATTCATGGTGCCAGGTACAACCTGATCCGAACTGACATCAAACGAAATAAATATGGTCAAGGAATCCAAAGGTGTCACAAGGCGCGGTTCCTCTTGGGAAAATTGGTCTCGAGCCAAAATACACACAAAAGGTATAATGTCAGTGCATAATGCCACAGCATTGCCAGTGTCACAGAATCATGAGAATACTAATGCCACATTTATACAATTTATGAGACACTAATATTTGTTAATTATTCTCCATGATGTCCACAAGGAAAGTTTAGGAAACAGTCGGGAAATATTATATTATATATTAATGATATCTTTCATTTTTATTTGTAGGTGAGTACTTTCCGAAGGTCTATGCTGAGCAAGTTCAAGATTAACATAGTCATATATTATTTGCATGTTAGTGCTCAATGAAAATGTTTGCATTTAGAAAGTTTCATTTGAAGCCTTGAATCAAAATTGAGTGTCTAACAATATTGTTGAGTGTCTGGTTTGCATTTTGTAAGTTTCATTTAAAGGCTTTCAGTAGATAGTTTGAGTGTCTACCAGTTGATGGTTTTACACACTCAGTTGACGGCTGCTATGGCTGGAGTTTGTACCACTTGAAGGTTTGAGTGTCTATTAGTTAAAGGTTTGAGTGTCTATCAGTTAAAGGTTTGAGTGTCTGCCAGTTGAAGGTTCGAGTGTCTGGTCTGCATTTCGTAAGTTTCATTTATAGGCCTGAGTATCTATTGATCAGTAGATGGTTTGAGTGTCCACCAGTTGATGGTTTGAGTGTCCAATAGTTGAAGGTTTGAGTGTCCAATAGTTGAAGGTTCGATTGTCTTATAGTTAAAGGTTTGAGTGCCTACCAGTTAAAGGTTTGAGTGCCTACCAGTTAAAGGTTTGAGTGTCTGCCAGTTGAAGGTCTGAGTGTCTAATAGTTAAAGGTGCGAGTGTCTACCAGTTAAAGGTTTGAGTGTCTGCCAGTTGAAGGTTTGAGTGTCTAATAGTTTAAGGTTTGAGTGCCTAACAGTTAATGGTTTGAGTGTCTAATAGTTTAAGGTTTGAGTGCCTACCAGTTAAAGGTTTGAGTGTCTAATAGTTGAAGTTTGAGTGTCTGCCAGTTGAAGGTTTGAGTGTCTAATAGTTAAAGATTTGAGTGCCTACCAGTTAAAGGTTTGAGTGTCTGCCAGTTGTAGGTTTGAGTGTCTAATAGTTAAAGGTGTGAGTGCCTACCAGTTAAAGGTTTGAGTGTCTGCCAGTTGAAGGTTTGAGTGTCTAATAGTTAAAGGTTTGAGTACCTACCAGTTAAAGCTTTGAGTGTCTGCCAGTTGAAGGTTTGAGTGTCTAATAGTTTAAGGTTTGAGTGCCTACCAGTTAAAGGTTTGAGTGTCTAATAGTTTAAGGTTTGAGTGCCTACCAGTTAAAGGTTTGAATGTATAATAGTTGAAGTTTGGGTGTCTGCCAGTTGAAGGTTTGAGTGTCTAATAGTTAAAGGTTTGAGTGCCTACCAGTTAAAGGTTTGAGTGTCTGCCAGTTGAAGGTTTGAGTGTCTAATAGTTAAAGGTTTGAGTGCCTACCAGTTAAAGGATTGAGTGTCTAATAGTTGAAGGTTCGAGTGTCTTATAGTTAAAGGTGTGAGTGCCTACCAGTTAAACGTTTGAGTGTCTGCCAGTTGAAGGTTTGAGTGTCTAATAGTTAAAGGTTTGAGTGCCTACCAGTTAAAGGTTTGAGTGTCTGCCAGTTAAAGGTTTGAGTGTCTAATAGTTAAAGGTTTGAGTGCCTACCAGTTGAAGGTTTGAGTGTCCAATAGTTGAAGGTTCAAGTGTCTTATAGTTAAAGGTGTGAGTGCCTACCAGTTAAAGGTTTGAGTGTCTAATAGTTGAAGGTTTGAGTGTCTGATAGTTGAAGGTTTGAGTGTTTAATAGTTAAAGGTGTGAGTGTCTAATAGTTAAAGGTTTGAGTGCCCACCAGTTAAAGGTTTGAGTGTCTAATAGTTGAAGGTTTGAGCGTCTGCTAGTTGAAGGTTTGAGTGTCTAATAGTTAAAGGAGTGAGTGCCTACCAGTTAAAGGTTTGAGTGTCTGCCAGTTGAAGGTTTGAGTGTCTAATAGTTAAAGGAGTGAGTGCCAACCAGTTAAAGGTTTGAGTGTCTGCCAGTTGAAGGTTTGAGTGTCTAATAGTTAAAGGAGTGAGTGCCAACCAGTTAAAGGTTTGGGTGTCTGCCAGTTGAAGGTTTGAGTGTCTAATAGTTAAATGTGTGAGTGCCTACCAGTTGAAGGTTTGAGTGTCTGCTAGTTGAAGGTTTGCATGAGTGTCTGCCAGTTGAAGGTATGAGCGTCTCCCAGTTGAAGGTTCGAGTGTCTAAAAAGTTGAAGGTTTGAGTGTCTGGCAGTCTGCCAGTTGAAGGTTTGAGTTTCTACTAGTTGAAGTTTTGAACGTCTACCAGTTAAAGGTTTGCACGTCTAGCAGTTGTAGGTATGAGTGTCCACCAGTTAAAGGTTTGAATGTCTGGTCTGCATTTTGTAAGTTTCATTTATAGGCTTGAATATCTATCAGTAGATGTTTTGAGTGTCTATAACAGTCGAAAGTTTGAGTGAAGGTTTGAGTGTCTACCAGTTAAAGGTTCAAGTGTCTAGTCTGCATTTCACAAGTTTCATTTACGGGCTTGAGTATCTGTTAATAAATGGTTTGAGTGTCTACCAGTTGATGATTTGAGTGTCTACCACTGGAGGTTAAATCTGAAGGTCTGAGTGTCTATCAGATTTAAGTTTTAGCTTGCTGTGTTTAGCAGTTGTAGGTTTAGTGATTGCCAGTCTTCCATTTGAGTTTAAAGTGGAGCTTTGAGCATCTTCAAGCAAGACACTCCTGTCTTCAAAGGGTGGAGTTTTTTTAATGGCCTAAGCTTTTTAAATAGGAACTGCATTGGTAGGCCTACTAGGAAGTTCCTGAAAGAACTTGCCAATATACATTGATATAACATCTCATTCAACACTCTTCAACGCAACATAGACACTAAATAATAGCCGCCAACATCCATCTTCAATGATACATTTCTTAAATGAAATTAAGATGCCCAAGCTCAGGTAGTAAAATTATGCAGGCAAGTTCACCAGTACAGCGTGAGTCTACCATTTAACTTGCTTATACTAATTCCATGCATCCCTAGTTACTAAAAGTATGAGGAAAAAAAAAATCAAAGACACTCCTTCAGTCTTCTGTGTTCTACAGAGCACTCAAAACATGGCCTAGTGCCCTGCATGTCAAGTAACCATGACCCTTTATACAAAAAATCATTTCCTATTCGAGGATGTCACAAAGTGTCACCAAGTATTACATTTCCTTATTCGAAGCCCTAACGTTTGAGGTGCAAAATATAAATTATTATTTAACCATCCTTTGAACTTAATATGGCCTTTACAAGCAAAATTTCTCAGCTAAGACTGAATCAGAGAGGTAATTTGTCTTATAAATATCACAAGTATAAGTTTTAACAGTAAACATGGTAAATACAACATTGTTCAAATAGATTTGCTAATGATGTATTTACAGGTATTTTGCATATATATACACACATAGTCATGTCACTCGATATCATTAACCAAAAGAAATGACACCTCTGTACCAGGGTGTACTTGGCTCGAACGAAAATTAATATTCAGGAAAAAAAGGCCTTCAAAGAAATAAAATTTATCGCTCCAGACACACAAATTGTTTGTTCTATAGAATTTTTTAATCCCGATATATATATTGTTGTGCATGTATTGTTCCAAATTCCATATGTCTTATAAAATGAAGGTTTTTCCTGCCGTTCAAAAGACATTTTCACCTACGCTTAAAAGCCTTGCACTAAAAAGATATCATTAAAAACGTTAAAACTTCTTGAAACCTTGAAGCATGCAGTATATTATTACAACATCAATTTTGCGAATATCCATGATTTAGGCCGTCTTTTCATAAATATATATTTCGGCCTCTTGTGAATAAATAGGAAATTGGCTGATCACATGAATTGAATGAAATAAGTTCAGTGTTCAGATCATCATCCATTTGGTTAAGCATGTAAATGTTTAATTATAATATCATTAAATAATCAATATACAACTTTAATACCAAATTGTTCACATTGTCATTGTATACTGCATAAGTGCATATGATATATTCTTATAATAGTGGGGAAAACATCTAAAATTTATCTCTAATTGCAATTGACACAGACTGAGGCATGTTGAGTTGACAGTTACATGCAACTATGTGCATGCCACAAGACTCTGGTGTGCTCAGGGTTCCCTCTCCTTTCCCAAGATCAATTTCAAGGTTTTTTCCAGGCTGCTAAAGCCAATTTTCAAGGTCAAAATAAACAATTCCAGGCTTTCGCTTCGATAAAAAGTCATGAAATGCCTCAAATACCCACAAGGGAAAATTAGTCTGCCTTAAATTAACTTGGACAAATCATAGGCATTTTCTTATATTACTTCATTTTTGTGTAGTCATCAGCTGGCACTTGGTTGGTGTCAATTTGTTAATGAAAACTGAAGAATGTTCACTTAACCAAGAAATTAATGTATAATACAATTTCACCTTGGAAAAATAAGCGCCACTTTCATCAAAGGGTCGGCCATTGGTCTATTATTCAAAATTCTAATCAATTATGAATTTTTTTTTCATTCTCATTGTCTACTGTAATTACTAAGTTTGTATTAAGCAATGGTTGTGACTTGTGACATAATTCACAAAGAATGACCACAGAATGAACCCTTGTTCTCTAATTGGCATCAAATATGATTTAATTGTTATACACCAATACACCTACATACATGTACCAATCTTGCAAGTGTCACAACTGATCTATTGGTGGCTAATTGGTGAATTGCACTTAATGACAGATTACACTTCTTTTCCTTGGCCAGTAAGCCCTTCTCTGGTAATTACAATAATTACTTACCTTGTAAGGGCAGTTAAGTAAACATGGCTGCCGAAGCGTCTTCCTCGACCCTCTTCCCGCCGATTGCGTATGCGTCACCGATCCTTAGGCCAATTAGAGGGTCCGAATAGCCACCTCCAGTCAACCATACCAATCCACATAAATAGTGGAGGCTCACTCGCTCCCGCCACTCATTCCTTCACCTTCGTTCATGTCAGATCGCTGCACCAGCACCTCGCACCACGTAAGTCCAGATTCCACTTGTTACTGGTCTGTTTGTTTATAGGCACTGCACTCCGTGTGGTTAGCCGAGGCTCCTACTACTAGTCAGTCAGTTTATTTATCCTGATCTCATGCGACCGGCTGATTTGACACTGCTAAGTTTCTTCCCCACGATGACTAAACATAGGCGTTGTACTGTATGCCTACAGCCGGCGAAGGGCCATCCAGGTGCAATGGGGAAAAATTGTCATACCTTGAACGATTACGCTGACGATGATGTAGATTATGACCCTGCCTCAGGAGCCTCACAGACCGTGGTCTCTGGTGAATTTAATGCAGCTAACGAGGGGGGGGATGAGTTTTGCGGTCCTGATAGCTTTGGGGGCCAAGGATTTGAGTACCGGGGGCCGCCCCATACCGATCCGATGAGGGCTAACGCTCCCACGCATTGCTTGACGGACTTCGTGGTGGATGAAGGTGGCCGATCCGACTTGATTGAGATTGAGCGTCAGGCTGCGAGAGGCATGCCACCTAGCGGCGGCACCCCATCCGATAGGCCACGTGTACAGCCCTCCGAAAGCTACGCAAGTCGTGTACTTTCAGACCCAAATGACGCCTTTAGCAGTGGTTACGATACGCAAGCTGGCCCCTTTAGTGCAGGGTGGCCTTATAGAGACCCACAAGCAAGTAACTTGATCCATGGAGAGTCCCAGAACGTAAAATCCATGTCCGATGTTGCAAGAACCTCATGCCTCCCGGCTCTACTGAAAACAAATCATGGAGGCGCTCGTCCGAAAGAGGCCGCCACCGGTCGCCGAAACTTAGCGCCAGGGGTCGCCACCAGTACGGGGCCCAGTGAGAGAAAACAGCGCCACGGCCAGGCCTCCCGCGAGGCAGTGATCAGTCGGGGAGTTGACCAGGCCCAGGAGAGGCATGACTGGCAACCCAGTGACCCATATAGTAATCCGTATGTTACCAGATACCATTGTTACGGTGACCAAAGTGCTCCAAGGCACAGTGACCATAGTGCTCCAAGGCACAGTGACCATAGTGCTCCAAGGCACAGTGACCAAACGGGCGTAGGGGAGCCCAGATACCATGCAATAAACATGAGTGAGTCTAGTTACCTTGACACAGTGGGCGCAGGCAGGCCCAGGTACCATGATATGGGTGCACCCAGGCCCGGACAACAAGGTTCACGCAACCGCGTGCCAGAGATGTTCCATGCCCCTGATGTCCAGCCCCCCTACGGATATGGTGACAGGATGGAGGGATATTCTGAGGGACCCCACCAGGCCAGGATGCAGCCCCGGTACGGGATGGAGCCTCAAGCCAGGATGGAGCCCCAGCCTAGGATGGTACCCCCCCCACGGATGGACCGCAGGATGGACCCTCGGATGGAGCCCCACCCCAGGATGGATCCCAGGATGGACCACCATGCCCGGATGGAGTCGTACGCCTGGATGGAACCCCAGCCCAGGATGGACCCCCAGCCCAGGATGGACCCCTACGGCAGACTGGTACCCCAGCCCAGGAGGGACCTACGACCGAGGATGGACTTCAGTGAACCACCACCCTACGCCTACGCCAGGGCTACACCGGACCACATGGGACGTGGAGGCGGACTGCCCGGACTGGGCGCTGATGCTGCAGCCAGGGCACCTGATCACATCGACCCACGGGTGGCTCAGGCCGCCCTGGATGGTGAGTTCGCTCATCTTGAACTGTTCCTTAATTGTAAGACTAACGAATTTGAGGAGACCAGATTCTCTGATGGTTTAGGTGTGAATTTGAAGCCTACCAGGCCCAGAAAGTTGATAACTAGTCTATATAAATGGATGGAGGCGTGGGGCCAATATGAGGTACTGCTGGTCTGCCATTATGGCATTGAGTTATATCTGGAACTTGCAAGCTACAGAGCTTTCATCCTCTCACTTACTGAGAAATACAAAATCCCATTTATTCTTACGTATGACGAGAGGAACAGGGCTGCACTAGGCAGAGCCAGGTCCTTTGAGTTCACGCGATTCGACCAACAATTATTTGTAACAATTTTTGATGCGAGCTCCATGAGGGCTACTAACAAGTGCAGTAAGTGTGGCGCGCAAGACCACCCCAGCACCGAGTGCCCCTTTCGAGGCACTGGCTCCTCCTCGGGAGCCAAGGCGCAGCCCGCAGTCGATAAGCCCAAGGCAAAGGCAGCTATCGACCCAAGTGAGATATGCATCAGGTTCCAAGATGGAACCTGCAGATACAAAAACTGCCCCCGCACTCACTGCTGTATCGGCTGCTCCGGCCCAATCGGGGTCAAAAATTGCCCAAAGTGTTCCGCGGGCTCCTCAGGAGCTAAATCTACTTAATGCGTCTTATTGGCGTCGTATGCTGCACACAGTCTACGACCCTGGTTATGCGTCCGTCGTTCTGGACATGCTGGAGGGGGGGGTTAGGATCGGTAGGCCGGGGGCCACAGACACTATTGTGTCCCCCAACTGGCCGTCTGCTTTAGAGCATCGGTCCAAGGTTTCTGAGATCATCGTCAGAGATTTAGAGATGGGTCGCCTCTATGGCCCATTTCGATCCCCGCCCTATCAGGCTTATATAGTGTCCCCGCTGGGCGCGTTCCTTAAGCGCGACTCAGACAAAATTAGAATGATACATGACCTCTCATTTCCAGCCGAGGGGTCGGTCAATTCACTTATTGACCCTACTGAATTCTCCCTTAAGTATGCATCCATAGACGATGCTGTGGCATACTGTAATGAGTATTCTGCCACCCCTCCCTACCTTGCTAAGCTTGACTTGCAGGATGCCTTTAAATTTATTAAAATTCACAGAGATGACTGGCATCTCATGGGACTATCTTGGCCTGATAGGGCGGGGCTCACTCAATTCTATTTTTCCAAAGTTTTAAGCTTTGGATTACGTTCGGCTCCAGCCCTATTTGATGTATTTGCCTCTGCCCTCCAGCTGTTCATGTACCAAAGTGGGGCACCTGCGTCCATTGTCCGATACGTGGACGATTTTCTTATTGTATCACCAGACGCTCGTACATGTCGAGATGGCTTGGCCATCATGCTAGCGACATGCGAGCGGGCAGGTTTCCCGGTGCAACCTTCTAAGGTCACTGCCCCAGATACTGTGGTTAAGTTTCTGGGGATCACCATCAACACCATAGACCGGACCCTGTCAATTGACAGGGCCCGGCTTGATGAGGTCCTGTCCCTGGTGTCTCACTTTTTGTCGCAGCGTACCGTCTCTAAGAGACACTTGTTGAGTTTAATCGGGAAGCTCGCCTTTGCGTCACGCGCGGTGAGCGTGGGGCGAGCTTTCCTGGGTCGTTTAATTGAGGCTTCCAAAGCCACGAAATACCTGCACTTTAAGATTAAGCTCAAAGAGGGCGCCAGAGAAGACCTCAAGTGGTGGAGAGACTGCGTGGAAAGCCACAATGGTGTATCAATGCTCCCTGCCCCGTGGGACGACGAGACAGCCCAGCACGTCTACACAGACGCCTCGAATTTGGCCCTAGGGGGTTACTATCAACCTGAATGGTTTTCAGCCCCCCTTGTGGGTACCTTGGCTTGCACCAAAGACAAGTCTATTAATTGGAGGGAATTTTATGTAGCTCTTATTTCCCTGGCCACATGGGCACCTCGCCTGGCAGGCAAGAATACCTACTTTCATATCGACAATCAGTCGGTTGTGGGAGCCATTAAGAAAAAGTATTCCCCCGTCCCTTCCTTCATGGCTCTGATCAGGTCCTGGTGCCTCCTAATTGTACAGTTTGACATCAACGTTAAGCCCGTGTACATTAATACCACAGATAACGTTGATGCCGATGACTTGAGCAGACTGGCAGTCGAGCAGTTCAAGCTTCGTCGCCCCACCGCCTCCCCTACTCCAACCTGGCCTTCATTCATTCCATTTTAATCTTTCCAGGTTTGGACTCCAAGGTAAAATCCCTCATAAAGCAGGGTATTACCTCCAATTCAAGGGCCTCTTATTCGGCGGCGGTTAAGAAGTATAAAAAATTCTGCCAATCCTACTCACTTCAAGTTATCCCAATCTCACAGTCAAATTGTCTGAGATTTGTGGCTTACCTGGCCGATAATGGGCTGGTTATATCCACCATCAGGGTATATTTGTCAGGACTCAGATCCTGGTCCATTGAGTTGGGCCTCCCTGTCCCATACATTTACTCCCCGGCTCTAAGCCAGGCTCTTAGGGCACTTGACCGAGCACACACGCCGGTCCAGTCTCCCCCAATTCTTTACAATCACCTACTTACTATGCTGGTCATGGCTCCGTTTAATAAGGACAATTTAATGTCCATATCCGCCATGACCCTTGCTTACTATGCCTGCCTCCGTCCCTCAGAATATTTACTTACTAGGGGAGTAAACTCACCCCCCCTGAGGGCCAACATCATCTTCACCAGAGACATGGACGCATTTGACTACAAGGTACACCGCTCCAAGACGAACCACAGGGGCTTCGTAGTTCACGTCGGCTGTTCCAGAACTCCAGTTTGCGCAGTGTGTCTCATAAAATGTATTTTCATGAATTATCCTTCCTCTCCTAATACTCATCTCTTTACTATGCCTAACGGCGCCCCTATGTCTTACTCATATCTTTCTGCTAAACTAAAATCTCTACTAGGTCTCATAGGAGCTAACGCCACACCTTACACTCTACACTCTCTTCGAGCGGGTGCGGCTACGACCGCAGCAGCAGCAGGCTGCTCGGAGGCCGAAATCCAACAGTTGGGGAGATGGGCATCCCTTTGTTACCGCAGGTACATCAGGCCCACCAGGGGAGCCCAGGCGGCCGTAGCTTCGCGCTTAGCACTTCCACTTCCTCTTAACCACTTCATCCCATAACTCATTATTTCTTCTATCTGTACTTACTTTCTCGCTAGTACTAACCATCATCTCAACTAATATTACCTTCACTAAACTCTATTAACACTGATCTTGGTCTGTTCTTGGCCTCCTTTAAGATCAGTTCCTAACATTACTGTTCAATTTATGTTTCATGTTTTATGTGTTGTCTTGTCTATATGTGTTCGTCTCGTCTGTCTCGTCCCATGTGATGTCATGCCTGAATGTCTGAATGAATGTAACTGTGATTGTCTTGTCTTGAGCCAATAAAATGGCAATGCGTCCCAATTCATACTCCGGGTTCGTGTTGTTTGTTTTACTTAATAATTACTTACCTTGTAAGGGCAGTTAAGTAAACATGGCTGCCGAAGCGTCTTCCTCGACCCTCTTCCCGCCGATTGCGTATGCGTCACCGATCCTTAGGCCAATTAGAGGGTCCGAATAGCCACCTCCAGTCAACCATACCAATCCACATAAATAGTGGAGGCTCACTCGCTCCCGCCACTCATTCCTTCACCTTCGTTCACCCACCATCCCGCCCATTATTCTCTGGAGTGGGTTTTCAAGTTCCTTCAAAATTTTACTCAAAATTAATTTTCTAACCTTCAAAATTAATTTTATTAATTTTCCTCAAAATTAATTTATAACTCATTCTAAATTAATTTTTACCATAACCCTTTCTAATTTAACTAAAAATTAAGATAACTTACTCATAAGTTATTCAGTAAGTATTCATACTCACTCACGGCCTCCTTTAAGATCAGTTCCTAACATTACTGTTCAATTTATGTTTCATGTTTTATGTGTTGTCTTGTCTATATGTGTTCGTCTCGTCTGTCTCGTCCCATGTGATGTCATGCCTGAATGTCTGAATGAATGTAACTGTGATTGTCTTGTCTTGAGCCAATAAAATGGCAATGCGTCCCAATTCATACTCCGGGTTCGTGTTGTTTGTTTTACTTAATTGAGAGCCAGTAAACTATCCTCCAAACTAATTGCCATTAGCCATGTAACATCCATTCTTCCTTTCATAAATACAGCTATCTTCTTCATGCCGCATGGTTTGCTGATAGCTAAACTGCATGCCTATGGATTCAGTCTCAATGTATGCCAAATGCTTAAATCATACTTAGTGGATAGGAAGCAGAGAGTTAAAATAGGTGAAATGAAGTCTGAATGGAAAACTAATACAAAAGGAGTTCCGCAGGGATCTATTCTGGGACCATTGCTTTTCAACATCTTTATTAATGATTTTCTATTCCATGACTTAAACTCTAAAGTCTATAACTACGCAGATGACAATACTCTAAGCTGTATTGATAAAGATATCCAAGAAATACAATCAAAGTTGCAAATGGATTGCACAACAGCTATGCGCTGGTTTCAATCCAATAACATGAAAGCCAATGCGGATAAGTTCCAATTAATGTTTCTAAATCGTCAAAACTCTTACTCAGATTATACACTGACAATTGACTCTAATGTCATAACAGCATCAGCTAAGATAATAGTCCTAGGAATCGAATTTGATAATAAACTTAGTTTTGAAAGTCACATAAATGAGATATGCAATCAAACAAGTAAACAAATAAACGCTCTAAAGAGGATGAAACACTTCCTTGATAAAGACTGTAAAAAGGTTGTGTATAATAGCTATGTAAGCAGTAATTTCAATTACTGTCCGACAGTATGGATGTTCACTGGGAAAATGAATATGGAAAAGCTAGAGAATACTAACAAAAGAACATTACGATATGTCGTTAATAACAATGATGCGGATTATAATGAGATATGCCGAAGTGAAAAACTCCTAAATATCCATAGACAATGTATAAAAGTGGTAGCAATGCAAATGTATAAGATTAAAAACCAAACGGCACCCAGATATATAACAGAACTCTTCATACGAAGGGAATCGAACTATGAAATAAGAGATAATGACTTGTTCAATATACCCCGCTTTAAAACTGTAAGTCATGGGAAGAGAAGTTTCAGATATTATGGGGCAAAATTGTGGGCTAACATACCGAAAGAAATTAAAAATAGAACTTCACTTGTGGGTTTCAAGGAGGCTCTGACAACCTGGTTATTGAATGTTGAAAATGTAACAAATATAGATTTTCAATAGATGTGCTAATTTTTTGTATAGTGCATTGTTCCTGTATACTGGTGCATTCTACCTTGTGTGCGATACATATTGGTGCTGAAATATGAATGTACTTATGCTGTGATAAGCTTTTGATGTAACATGTATGATATTCTTTCTTGTTATTAATAGTTGTAGCTTTTAGAATAGTGTAGCTGTTTTTAGTCTGTCGTGCAGAAGCATTGTGCTTTTATCCATGTATTATTTTATTGTGATATATGTGATTTGATTTAAAACGACAATAAATAAAATTTACCTACCCTACCTACCTTGGTTGCTCAAGAGTGCCCATCTACTGCAACAGCGCTAGTAGACACTTTGGTCCCTAGGCGGCTACGCTGTGGTGACAACGGGAGAGCGTCAGAGCTCCGTTTTTCTACATCCCACTTTCCCGATGTTTTCCCGGTTTTGGCAGAAATATAGCATTTTCAAGGCTTTTCCCGATCGGGAAAAGCTATCTACTAATTTCCCGGTTTTCCTGTTTTCCCGGTAGGCGTGGGAAGCTGAGTCATGTCACAGGCTAATTGCAATTGAGACATGCTGCCACATGCCAAGGAGACAAACAATTCAATTAGTGGCAATCTAGTGCTAATAGCTGTTGCAATATCATAATTAGTAGCTAAGAATCAAATTTAAAAAATATTTGTAAGTCAAACTGTGTCAAGAACTGAGAGTCAACAGAAGAAGAATAATTGATTGCTAAATTTTGTACACATGCCATGAAACATGCAAGCTAGCAAAGGTGTGTCTGACATTTAAAATCTTGAGTGTTGATTATCATGGTTGTAGAACTCAGATTCATAATAGTGTTCAAATTTACCATCACTGTCCTTCTATTCAGATAGTTCAGGAGATTAGATTGAATAGTGTTCAACAGTGATCAGTTATGAAGATGGTGTAAAATCATTGATAGACGGGACAGAGTCACCGACTCACCTTATGGAAAACATGCAAAGGTGAACCAGATGGTTCAATCAAAAGAAGTGATACAGACATCCCATAATATGATCCTGGCACTTTTTTCTCATCATGAGCACAGGGGCTTCTGCACCAACTTTAATGTGTTTATATACATAATAATATATTATATATATATATCAATCAAAATTTGTTCAAAATCCCCTGTGATCATGAGTGACTGCCAAAAATGTTTGAAAAAAAAAAATTTCCCCAAAAAAAAATATTAGAAAAACTAAAAAATGTTCGAAAAACTAAAAACTATTCGAAAAAAATTCCGATAAAAGAATGTTTGAAAAACTGAAGCACTCGTGGGTACAGAGGACTCAGGATATCTTCAACTTGTGGAGTACATATCAAAATACCACCATACCCATTTGGTCTTATTTTAATGTCTAATGTCTCAATACTACCAGTTGGGAAGCTATTTCTGTATATATTAGCAGCTGCCAGAGGCAGACATAATGATGAGATTAATATGCTTTGTTGTGTCTGTATAAAGACACTAACAGCTGATCAGAAGAGGAAATTTCTTGACCCTTGCTGTTTCTTTAAAAATGAAAACTGAAGGATGAAATTATTTCTTACTTTCAATCAGTCTCTGCATAGTCCATACCACAGCCTATTAGAAATATTCAAACAATTGAAAATCACTTCAAAATTCTATTTTATAAATATTTGTACATTTTTTCGCATTATTCAAAATGGCAAGTGGAACAAGCGCCACGCAATGCCCTGGACAGATTTTATAACATTTAATTAATCGGTTTCCTGGAAATCAAATAACCATGACACCGAGTAATTTGAACATCATAGCATGCAGACGTCCTTGCCAATTTATGCAACAAATATAGGCAATAGAGTATAGCCTATAACATGTATAATGAATAAAACAAAATGGAATCTGAATAGGTCTATCATTTAAATTGAACAATGCTGAATCAGTATATTCCTCAGTCAACAGCTTATAGCTGCTTGAGGTCATCTTAACTGCATAACTTTTTCTAAATAAAATTAAAGACCTTAGGGCTTAGGTTATAAATTGTGTATATCAATATAAGACAAGGCAGTAAACACTGTATTAAGTGTATTGTATTAACAAACCTTGAATTTATGACTGTACGGCAAATGCACAGCAAATGTACAAAAGATGCACAGAAATGCACATAAAATGCACAAAAACGTATATCAAATGACAAATGCATAAAAAGTGCTCAGAAATGCACAGAAAAAAATGCACAGAAGTGCACATAAAATGCACAAAAATTTACATCAAATGACAAATACACAATAAATGCACATCAAATGCACAGTTGCTTAGCAATTACAGCTAATGGTGCTGCAAATGTCCAGCAAATGCTTTGCGCAGCTACACGGTGGATGCACGAGTTTCACAAATGCACAGCAATTGCAAATGCCCAGAAAATCATATAAATGCACAGTGAATGCACAACAATTCTCAAATTGATGCTATTGTACAATGGGTGAAATGTCTGCACGTTTTAATATCATTCAACTCCCGACAATGTAGAATATTAATTTGATACAATGCAATATTATATACGCAGAGGACAGTTCTATTGTATTGAAGGAGTTGCAGTGGAGAAAGGGAATATCAGGTCAGAAGTCACATGTCATGACGACCAAGGAGGACTGAAATATTATTGTAGATGTAGATGCATGTATTCAGGGGGCTTATCAAGAAATGGCCCAAGGGGGGGGGGGCATTACATGGGTTGAATATGGGGCACTCCGCGGCATTTCCTATCTCTTCCATGTTAATTTTTGGCCTGAGGAGGGGGAGGCCATGGTGGGCCATGTTGCCGTGCCCCCCCCCCCTAAATACACTACTGCATGTATTGCAGCTAGGCTGATCAGTTTGTATTTTGTAAATATATTTTAATACCGTCATTTTTCATTAAAGAGAACATACAAATAATACATGTTATTACTTTGACATACATGTACACCTGGAAGACAAAAGCACACACACATTGTGTGACACACAAAAAAAAAGAAATTACCAAATTAACTAATACAAAAATGTCAAATTTTCCATGTCCCACAGAAGTTGTCAACATGAAAACAAATTTTTAACTCATACATAAAAAATTAGTTTTCTTAAAAAAAAAAGTCCATTTAAAGGTTTATGTGCAATTAACCCTGACTGAGCACAGTCTGTCGTTCAAGCAGGCGAGCGAGCGAGGCTGCAGACTGACGAAATTCAAGTCGAATTGGGTACCGAATTGGCTTCTAGGTCATTGGGACTGCTCCCCCTAAAGTCCGCGCTGCTGCCTGTCAGGTCCGCGCTCAGCAGAACACAGCAGGACTGAGCTGTGCTGCTTCTTAAATGCATGTGAGCGAGGACTAGAAAGGCAGCACCAACAGTGAAATGTTGTAGCCTGCTCGCTTACGCTCGCAACTAAAGCAGGCTACTGTAGCCTGCAATTAACCTTGAAAATACATCTTATTAGCTCCTATTAGGCCAGAATGTGGCAGCCTATTACACTATTACAACGGTCAAAAGGTGATATTGAATTTTTTTTTTTTTTTACAAAATATCAACACATAGGTTGGCATTGATTTTAACACATGTACAACATTTTTCACCAGTGCTCACAACATTTATGTTCATCAATAAATTGACAATATTAAATGGAGTCCAATGCATTTTTGTGGGTTGTTGACTTGATATAGGAATTTGTATGTTTGCATTTGAATTAACATTTATCAGATGAGTCTGACATGGCACAGTGTTGTTGTATGTATGCCACATAGGTCCCAAACAAGGATTTTACACGTTTTAGGTCAGTTTGGCATTGAAATGAAAGAGTTTCAAATTCCTAAGGCCACACATAATTGATCTTTAGCTTCTCAGATTCCTCTCAAGGCCCTTTTTCTAGGGTCGGTCGGTAGAACAAAAAAAAAAAAGGTGAAAAAAAAAAAATTTATAATGTCAAAAAAAAAAATTTTTTTTTTTTTTTAAATTTTTTTTTCCATCGGCATGAAGTCTATTGTGTCGGCGGGTCCGCGAAGCTAACAATCAATTATGTGTGGCCTAAACAGATGTACTATCAGGCTGAAAGCATGTTTTCTACACTAATAGGAAATGCCAGAATTTTGACTTTTTGAACATATGTAGTACTTATGAACATGATGAAGGTTCAACATGTTGACAACAAGCTGAAGCATGGCTAACATTCATGTAGCCAATTTGGAGTGAGGGTTCAAGCCTATTAAATGTCCTGCAAGTTCCAATCTTGGGGAGCAATTTCTACATCAGGCCGAAGTGGGGTTCCTTCTGGATGCTGGGTGACTCTGGGTGAAGAACAAAGATCCGAGCCCATCAGTCGGTCAGTCGGTCAGGCCTATGGTCAAAACCGGTATTGACATAAATGCAATAAATCTTCTTGGCTTCAGTTCTAACCGCTATTCGTCAAGTAGTTCACTAGTCAGACAGCTCACTAGTCAGAAAGCTTACAGCTTACATGTCTGACACAGCTCACTGGTCTGACATCTCACTGGTCTGACAGCTTATAGCTCACTAGTCAGACAGCTCACTAGTGCAATAGCACACAAGTACCAGTACAGTAGCTTAAACTAGCTTGACAGCTCAGTAGTTCGACAGCTCGACAGCCTGATACATCACTAGTAGTGTGCCAGCCAAAAAAGCTGCAGCTCACAGTCAAACTAGTCCGACAGCTCAATAGTTTCACAGCTAGTCGTTGGATAGTTGGGAATGCAACTTATACCTCACTAATGTGCCACCACAGGCTGGCAGCCCACAAGAAAAGCAGCTCACTAGTCAAGCTGAGTTTCATAGCTAATAGTATAACTTGTCGGACAGCTCACTTGTTTGAGAGCTCACTTGTCCGGTAGATCACTAACTTATTGAATGCAATGGAGCATAAGTACACCAGTTCACCAGTCGAATCACTGAGTGCCACAGCTCACTAGTTTGACAGCTCACTAGTTTGACAGCTAACTAGAGCAACAGCTCACTAGAGCAACAGCTCACTAGAGCAACAGCTCACTAGTCTGGTAGATCACTAGTTCAGCAGCTCACAAGTCAAGGCAGCTGAATGTCAAACCACAGCTATACGAATAATCCCGACAGTTCAATTGTTCAACAGCTCATGCATTGGCCTGACAGCTGCAAATGGCTTACTACAAATACTCATTTACACATGGGTGGAGTGGAGCTACAGCACAGGTGTAGGAGTCATCCGTCACGCAGGCTAGAACTGCCCATACTATCACACCAACTTGTCGCCAAGGCTACAGAGACTATGGAGTATGGAGTTCCGCAGGGCGCTGCTCTGGGACTTGGACCTGTAACATGTCGAATGTCATAGTTGTCAAGAGACAAGCAACTCACGTAAATTGTCACCTGAGGGCCAGGACAGCATGAAATCTCTCAAAGGTGTACTTAAACAGTTGAACGACCTTGACATAGCGAAGAGAGAGACAAAAAAATTGCTGACAAATGTCACAGTTCCATTTTTGTTGCCAAGAAAAAGGGAGGAGACATCCACATTTAAATTCGCAGAATAAGTTTGATTACGGCTTTCAAAAAGGCATTAAATTCAATGCCTATTATTATCAACAAAGCCATATCTGAGGACATTCATGCAAAATTACAGCTTGAAGATGATTCAATGTCTCTTGTATATCAGTCTTAAATGAGCTGGTAAATCTCCCACCCAGGCACCCACACGAAACGTGCAGTCAAAGACCTGTAGCCAGGCTGTAGGCAGAGCACGAATCGAGTAAAATGTTAGTAAACTGGTAAATCCACATTATCCACTGGTCTGAGCTGACAGAACATGGTTCCGAATCCCATCCCTTGAACTACATTGGAGTGAGTTGGAGGTAGTAGCAGCCAGACCCAGGGAGGGTAGCCACTTCTTTGGCAGTGATCCACCCTCCTCAGTCCCTCCTGCCCGGTGTGTATCAGGGTTGCCAGTCCACTGATGTAGCATTTCAAAATTCCCAACTTTTTCATGAATCTAGACAGATTTTCCCTCACCACAAGAAAGGTTCATGTGCCAAAAATTGGGTTATGATTCACGGCCGATCAAGGCTTTTTTCTTTATATTTTTTTTATTTCTCCATAAACAGTACAATTATGCAAGTGCAAAATACAACTGCATGCTCAGCTGACTTTACACAGTACCTTCGGGCTTCGGCTGACAGGCTCACCGATCATTCTTGATCAGTCTCACTCCGACACAAGGCATCATTACTGATCAATGCTGTACCTTTCTCTGCCTGCAGCCAACCTCCCCATTTACGTTTACACTGGGCGGCGACTCAAAGTGGAACTGCTCATTTGAAGTCATTTCCCCCATGCCCCCAGCTAGGTTTGAACCCACAACTTTGCTCTTGCGAGTCCAGCACCATACCCACTGGACCACGGGCAGTCGGGCATTGACACAAATGTCTAGAAATAATGTTGTTTTCCTACAGATTGAGTTCATTAGAAATTTTAGTTTTTTTTAAAGTGAAGATTTAATCATTTACACACAAAATGTTGCATAAACATGATATATGCGTGATATGCATGCATATGTCTCCAGATATGTACAGACCCATGAAGTGTCTAGATACGTACAATATTTTGACTGAATTTGACAAGCACATGTAGGTCAAAAATGTATTTTCTGCGAGTCTGTGAGGCCAGTTTTTCCTCATGCCTAGTTTTTAACTCGGAAATAAACAAGAGCCATGAAGTGGGGCAAATATAAACGAATAAATGCAAATAGGTCGAGACTTGTTGATCTAAAATACCAGAGGGCCAAAAGGGGACCATAACATTGAGAACACTCAGAACAGCTCATCCAATTCCAAATAGCACTATCCATGGGTAAACCAGAAAAGGTTCAAAACAGCAGTGATTTTCAAACATGTACAATAAAAGTAGATAGACGGATGATGTCAATTGGGGCTTTACATCCAGTACTAAATATCAGTAGATTCACTCTTGTTCATTAATTTTCATACAATTACCTAATTTTGCTGATTGGCACAGGAGTACATTACAATGAAGAGGGATGATTGGGGCTTCACGTCCCGCATTTATGCAATTTCTGACTTAGTAGGTTACTTAGAACAGGGGGAGGACATGGCAAAGAAACAAATGGTGATTGTTTCATAATGAATTGTGAATGAACCAGTTACCTCATGACTGATTAACATAATTCACAACCATTTCATTTTGTGACATTTCTTTTGGAAGGGCAGTTTTACATGTTTTAGGGAGGTTGGGCTCTCTCATTACATGTTCAAGGAGCCCGCACTAAATTGAATGAATCAATATAATCAACTTTAATATAGCAGCACAGATCAGTATCATTCTGTAACATTTAACATAATACATGTATATTTAAGTCACCAAGTTCAACACATGAGTTGAAGTAGATCATGTAGACCACCGTCTGGCCTATTTCAAATGTACAAAATATTTATTCAAACTTGTACTGAACTCAAGCAGCAATTCAGTCATGCATTTAATAACATCAAATACCACCAGTCTACTGACAGCCGATACTCCAATTACTGATTACCATCGTATTATATTATAAAATATTATACAGTCATGCATGTAACAGCTTTTTTATCCCAACTTGAGAGCGCAAAGAGCCTTTGCTATTACATGGATTGATATATTGATTAATTTTTAATATAAATATCTCCAATCTCAATATAATCCATATTGAACGCAGTGAAATCTATCCAATTTGTCAAATTCAAGACCATCAATGTCAGACTATGAAACTTATCATACAAGCCGCAATATAACCAATATATAAAGCTGATATATAAAGCTGATATAGTTCATTAGATAAACTGACTTCAAGATGATTTCCAAATAAAATATATTATGACTTACCCATCTGCATTGGCTACAGGCAGCAATAGTGCGATAACACACAGGAGCATCATGGTGGATGCTCTTTCCTTCCGAGTCTCCCTTCAAGTTACGAGTATATCCTCCGGAGCTCAAGTAAAATGTGCTCTGAAATGAACAATATAGATCGGTGAAAATGATGTATATGGTTATTGCAGCCCTCTAAGCCTAGTCCTGGGCACTCATAACTTGGGTTGATTGATGTTACACATTTACACATTTACTCAATGTGAGGGATCTTTTACTTGCACCACTGCCCACAGTGCACTGCCCAGCACAGACACTGATACAAGGGGCCACCAATTTAACGTCTCCTCCGAACAACATCCAGCTTGGATTTTACTTATGAAGATCCACTGGAAATGTTTTGGTTCCCCAACCGGGGTTCAACTTTTAAGTTCAAACCCAATACAGGCAAAAAGATCTTCAGTGGAGCAGGAAGGAATCTTAACCACTCTGTCACACAGCAGCCTAGAATGGAATACTACACCTTATTGTCTCCATTATATTTTAACACAGATAAAACACTTGTCTGTCACAGCTACAGGCACAGAAGGATTACCAGCTGATTAGAGATGAAGCTTTATCAGCTTATCAATAATCCCAAGCACCACAAACACGCAAGACTATAAATTTTGCTTCAAGTCACTGTATGAATGTTTGTCAACCAGCTTAAATGCTGATATCTTTATCATTTATGTAATGATTAATTGTTTATCAATTAGGCAATTATATCAAGAGAAATGTGTGTGACGCAAGTGCAACCAATCACTGCCTCTCAGCTGCTCTGCAGCGGAGTGAATAATAAATATACTTAGTTCATAGAGTCAATTAGCAAAATGCATCAGCTGATTAATTGGTGATTAGTTGTCACTATACAGCACTAGAAGCATAATAGGAGACAAGTACTCGCAATTCACCATATTTCACAATTTGTTGCCATAGTTTTTGGCTGGCCTATTCATTGCATAATGAGGATGGATGGATGATTGGGGTTTTACTTACAGTACTTTAGCACTTGGCAGGCTAATAAGAAAGGGAGGAGGACACGGTAATGAGGCGAAAGACGATTGAAACAGCCGTCCAACATAGGCCCAGGTGATCTGGCAAGAGATGGATTCGAACCCTGGACCCAGCGATTGGCAGTCCAGCACAGTACCGCTAGACCAACCCTCCCCCCCATTGCATAACATTTGAGGAAAAGAATCGAAGGCTCCAGAGAAATTAGGGATTTTTCATCAATCGCTGATGACTTTGCCATATTTCACCAAACGGGATAGAATAAGTCCCACTACTGGCATGCTGCTTTGTGGTGAGGGTGGTAGCACAAAGATCAGACTTTCTTCTGATACCCAACTGATCAACCCCACACATTCAATCATCCTGTCAGCAGTCAGGGAAATTACCAGCATGTGATGACAATTGCATTTCCAGCTAAGTCCTGGCCCTGACAGGATGATTGAGTGTGTGGGGTTGATCAGTTGGGTCTCAGAAGAAAGTCTGATCTCTTTGCAGCCATCCTCACCACACAGCAGCATGTCAGTTGCGGAACTTAATTCTATCCAATTTCACGAAATACTGCAAAGTCATCAGCAGCTGATGACAATTTCCTAATTTCTCTGGAGCCTTCGGGTTCTTTTCCTCATTATGTAATGGATAGGTCTGCCAAAATTCACAGAGTTAGTTGACACTGTAATACAACTTTATACCAAGTTTGGAAGTGATAGTTGCAGTAGTTCTTTTTAAATAGCCAGTCAAAGATGATTTTGAGCATTGCCAAAGTCATGGCTAGGCCATGACACTTTGAGAGTGTCATGGGAGGGTGATGACAGTGCTAGGGTGATTGTCATGTGGGGCTGAGGACATTGACTGTCATCAGCTGGTGATAATTTCCCTGACTGGTCAGGGCCAGGACTTAGCTGGAATTGCAATTGTCCTCATGTGATGGTTATTTCCTGGACTGTTCTGCCCATCTCTCAGCGTGATGAAAGAAATGAGTCAAATGTAGCTTATAGCTTATGAGCGTGATAAGAAAAAGCTGTTTGGTGAAAAAAAATAGATATTTATATCACAAATATGGACCACAATAGGTGGTAGTTTAGTCATCAATAAAGAAGTTTTGAGACTTGTAAACCAACTAATTTATATTAGAGATAATATCTAAACTATTCAAAATTACAAATAATATGCATAAACTAGGTTTACAAAAACCTGCAACGAGCATGTCTTGTGATAGACTTGTTTCAGTGGTACGTCATTTACCATGTTTACCATGGTATATATATATTCACACAAAACCATAATCCCGTCATGAAACAGGAGCTAAATTTAACAAATCATGATGGCAACCAGAATTATTCCATTCAATATATATGTCAATATGATTCCACCCACAGATGATATTCCCGTGGTATCAATTTCACTTCATGATCAAATTATTTCTGGACTTCACTCATTATTGATTCCCGAAAGCTTTAACTACACAAATTAACATATATTGCATCCTGCTCAATTAAATTAGCCGTTCAAGGTCCTTCTGCTAAGCATCTTTACAAAATACAGATTTCCTATTTTCTGTTTCTAGAATCTAGATTCAGCGCAATTGACATTAATTTTGAGATTTTGTTCAGTGTCCATAATAGCATTGATGGATGGATGATTGGGGCTTTACGTCCTGTACTTAAGCACTAGGTAGGCTAATCAGGACAGGAGGAGGACACCGCCATAAGGCGATGGGTGATTGAAACAGGCACCAACATAGACCCAGGTGACCCCACAAGAGCTGGATTCGATCCCTGGACCCAGCGATTGGCACCCAGCACACTACCACTAGACCAGCTCTCCCCCAGATGGAAGGGAGAGCAGGAGTCCTCAACATATATGTTATACCTTTACCTCATGTGAGGGATCTTTTACTTGCCAAGTAGCGCGTAATTAAGATTTTTTAAACATAAAATGTACATAAAAAATTAGAACTTCATAATATTCATGGCCAGGTGAGCATAAATTGAAAGAAAAGCTAATTAGATCTACACAAGAAGACCTCCATGCTAAATGAGCAGATAATCATGATAATACTTTCTGAGAAACCTGATATCTGATTCAAAGCAATGCACTCAAAGACCATTTTATAATGGGTCATTATTGAGAGCCTTCCCAAACATCTGTATGGCATTGAATACTGATACATAATACCATCTATATATTATAAGACATGTATTATATAAATAGAGAAACCAAAGCTGGCTTTATTCTGCACAAAATTGGATATAGATAGATCTATTAAAATAACATTCACACAGATAGCAATGTAATGTATATAAGCAGGTGACCTCAGCAGTTTCTCAATTTTCTGGGCATCTAATAATCTCAAATTCATCAGTTACAAGGTTAATGTGATTGAAAGACGTCATGACAAAAATTTATTTGACACCTGTAAATGGCAAGTTATTCTTGTAGTGAACAGGTGAGGCTCTAGGCGGCCCCATTGGATACCTGCTTTAGCCAAATTAACGGGAGATCATTTACGTCTCAAGCTTTTATTCCTCTATCAGCGAAGGTCCGAAGGCTAAGTTAGACTAAGCAATAGTAAGCATCTTGACAAGCTGCGAGGAGTATGATAGTAAGGGATGTGGATAGTCAGGTCACTGTACCTATATATAGTGCTGTCAGGAGCATTGGATTTTTGTGACTAAAATGCCTATTGCAGCTTTTCACTATTTAGACTCTTGTTAGAGAGCTCTGTTGTCCTTAATTTTTGCTGTGATACTTTTAGATTTGTGAGGAACCTGAAGTCATCATAGGCCTATTTGTTTGGCAACAGACAGAGATGGTAATTGTGGAATTCATGATTAAGGAACTTGTGAAATTCGCTACACACTGTCATTGGTGTATACTCCAGTCTCCACAGGGAGCTGAGAAAGATTCAAGCTTGATCAGGTAAGCCAAAGATGTAAATTATAAAGTCAGCCCTCACCACTGACATTAACTCTGTCTCTTTTAAAATGACTTTTAATTCTTTTACATTTTCATGCAACAGAATCAGTGGCGTCCCTATGGGGGGGGGGGGGCACGGGGGGGGGGGGCTAGTGTCCCCCCCTATTGGACCTGTGCCCCCCCAGGTGCCCCCCATATGAACTTTCCAACTCTGGCTAAAATATACAGTCAGTATGGAGGGTGCCCCCCCAAGAGGATCGCATGCCCCCCCAGGTGCCCCCCCCGCTCGAGACCTCCCAGTTACGCCACTGAACAGAATGGAATGACTTCAGGCTCTCAACAGTAATATTACCCCGCGATGTTATTCTGGGAGACAGTAATGACACAACGTAATAGACTACAGGTAGCAATTTTCTATGTTTAATCTTGCAAAATTGAAAAGTTGTGGTCACCAGGTCAGGAAAAGTAAAGTAGGCACTGGGGAGGACACAACCTCTGACCTACTACTCAGTGCCAGTGGGCAGTTGGGTAGTGCCACTAGTGGAACATACAACCAGAGTGTATTAAATTTTCTCTTCCTCTGAGTCTGAGGCTCTGTGTCTGCCTCTGGACAAAACTTGAAAAAAGTGACAGACATGACCAGTCAAGGACCAACCGCAGATCGAAGCACGTGCTTAGAACGAAGGATGGTTCCTAAAACGAAGGATGCCTGTCCTTCCAATTCCACTAAGTGATGCCATTGTGATTCTGTTCAGTTTTGACTGATTATCAGCTAGCTAAAACTGTTCAGACACTCAGTGAGGTGTCTAATTAAAGTCAACAACTGTGGCTATACCCTGAATCCATTGTATGCATGTGCTAAGTCAAAAAACATATTTATAACCAAAACGAAGTGGATGCCTTTCATGTGACATTCTATGAAATGGCTAATTATTGGAAAAATACGAAGTTGCCACACCAAAACCAAGGTTGATTTTGAAGAACAACTATTCAGGAGGTAGCTGGCCAAGTCATGTGTCATTTCTATGTGCCAATTTTGACTTACAACCAGAAGTCTGAAGTAACTTTTAGTGTTTTTCTCTACATACCTCCTTCGAGGGATGGGTGTCCTTTGAAGGAAGTCAACTGACAGTTGAACAGTCAAAATTTAAAAGAAATGAATGGATTTCAAAGTAATCATACCACTCACCTTAGAACATTGGTAGTACCCTCAATAAATAACTAGTGAAATCCTGTACTATAATTTTTCAACTGTAACTTAATTCCATGACAAAAACTTATAAATCCACTCAGTTCAAGTGAGACTGCTGCTCAGAAATATTGAGCATCCCTTGTTTGCAGTACGACCATCCTTGGATCTAGGGATGCTGCTAAGTGGTCAGGAAGAGTTTTTTTAAAAGTGATTTTGTGCAATATTGGCACATAGGAAATTGATGTGAAGCAGTCCTGAGTAAGAAAAGCATTGCTGCTTTGGATTGAATGAATCCCCACTTGTGCCAAGTAAGTCTATCCCATGCAAAATGTACATTGATGTCAGAGCACAATTTTGCTTCCCTCCAATAAGTCAAGTTTTGGTGGGAACTGCTTAATTAAAAGGGAAACCCTGAATGAAAATGAGGCTATATGATGTCACTCTATGTTGGTGGCCCAGGGAAAGCCTTCAAAAAACTCCTTATAAGGAATAGGAGGGATTTTCCTCTGAGGTCATTCCAAAACGTTGCAATGTTGACAAGGAAAGACAGGCATCCCTCATTCTAAGGATGTCCTTCGTTCTAAACACGTGCTTCGATCTGCGGTTGGTCCTAGACTGATGACTGAAGACAGTGAAGAGGAATCAGTAGATCATCAAATTAAAGCCCAGACAGAACTTGACTTGGGCTTATAAAAGTCTTATAAGGTAGTCGATGCAGGGTAATTACCAATAGCCTGAGCCTTAATCAGCTGGCCTGGAATTGTGTGGAAAGCTTGTTATCTTTTCCAAAACATGCTACTTGACTCGAGTCTTGAGTTGAGGTCTTGAGCCAAGTTGAGGTTTAAAAGGTTTAAGCCAATCAAGGCCTTGCCATGAATTGTCAGCTATTTAAAGGCATGCTTGAAGAACTTATGTAGCTAACAAAAACAAGATTTTCCAATACTAACCTTTTCCAGAGAGTTAATTCCTCATGCCAAGATCCAGAACAGAACTGCCAACTCCAACAAAATCCACCAACATATATTCTGTTGAAACAAAAACTCACAAGAGGGAGCTGATATCAATTTTCGCGATTTTTTCCATACTCGCCCTAGCGGAGAGCCAGCAAACTCGCCCTCAGAGATACTGAAGAGGTCTGACTTTGTATGTTTGCATCCAGTGCCTTTTTTGGCCCACCCCTTGTACCCCTTGATGACGATCTAGACATTAACAACTATCCTCACCTAGAAAACACAGCCGCCACCAGGATTAACACTGCCCTCCGCAACATCCTCGCCTTGTCGCTCCACATCCGTCAATACCCACCCCCCCGATGACTTTCCCAATAATCACTCCCGCTCCTCCAACCATCTCAACAAGAACTATAAAATTATAATCTGATGACTATCACTATGTATACAGACTCTGAAATATCATTTTATTGATTTCAGAATAATCTTCGCATTCCACCCAACGGTTTACATCACGTACATTACTACAGAACTCTCAATTGACTATTATCTACAGACAAGGGCCAGTCTTTCAAGACAGTGGCCCCTCCCTCCCTCCATTGGAGTCCAGGGAAAACTCATCTACTACTACTACTGTTTGCAGGAACATTGGTTATGAGCTGTTATGGGCATATGAGGCGGAACATATAATCAGGAGCACACTCCCGGAGACAGGATTCTATGCCAGAGCAGTCGATATATGTAAAGAGGCCCGGCTGGGAAACAGCTAATGCTGACATATCTGTGGGAGTATCCTTCTAAAATAGACTTTCTTGAAGATATCACCACGGATAAAATTGGAGCCTATGACTGATGACCAGGGTAACAGAAAATACATGACAGTACATAGCCCTGACCATGGGGCCACCAAATTGGACGCAAGTATCTGGGGGGGGGGGGTTACTTGCTGAACGAAAAGTGTGTGCTTTAACTTAGGCACAATTTGCATAAGGAGGGTCTTTGCCTGCATTGGTTCGAACCCCTTCGGGAACCCGAAATTTTCAGGGGACCTTCATGAGCAAAATCCCAGCTGGATGCGACATCAGATTGGCTGCACCTTGTACCAGTGTCCATGCTGGGCAATTAAAAGATCCCTCACATGGGGTAGCCTATATCACTAAATGTATTACATTCAGGACTCTCGCTCTCTCTTTCTCTTCCATCAACCCCCTGTCTCCCCACCACTGCTAATGGACAGGAATTCTGAATTCATCATGGCTTCTGGTGAAAATACAGATTTAAGTCCCATTAGTCTTCATTTGTCAAAATTAAAGTCCCAGCCAATAATAATAAGATTTATATAAGTCTGAGAAATACTTCCATAACAAAAACAAAACTTTTTTTGTTGAAAATGACATTTTATCAGTATAGATCTCACGTAAAAATGTGCAAGTTGTTTTAATGACATACATATAAAGCAAACGAGCCACATAAAATATTTCAAATAGATTCAGATCATCAAACAGACTAAATAACTGTAAAACTTAAAGTATGACCATTGACCACAAATTCATAAAGTTTGAATATCGGATACAGAGAGTAAAGACGTGATTGTGTACCTTTTGGTGGAATACACAAATTATTTAATGAATTCTTATCTGATCTCCCAGGATACTTAAATATTGCAGATGGAATAGACATAGATGGTACAGTTTTTACACATTTACTATACGCAGATGACATAGTCCTGATATCGGAATCTGCTGAAGGTCTGCAAAATAGCATTGATATGCTGCATAACTTTTGCTGCAAATGGCACCTTATCGTAAATACCTCAAAGACTAAAGTGATGTAGATTGGCACCAAGAGTAACTCTCACTTCCTATATGATAATCAGATAATTGAAAAGGTTGACAGGTTCAAATACCTGGGCCACACTATCAGCTCACATAGAAATATTCACAAAGAGATGCCAGACTACATAGCTACCCAAGCCCAAAAGGCACTTTTTGCTCTACATGGAAAAATGAGACCCTCCTTAGGTTATATACCCCCGTCCTTAGCTATTAAAATGTTTGACAGTTATATACTACCTATCCTAGAGTACAACAGTACCTTCTGGTCCAGTACAACGGAAATCGCTAAAATTGAGAAAATACAGATAGGGTATCTTAAACACATCCTTAGTGTAAGACGCCAAACACCAACGCTAGCAGTATACGCAGAAACAGGTAGATTCCCCCTTAAAGTAAGACAACAAATAGCCTCAGTAACCTACTGGGCAAGAATTAAAAATCTACCAGGTCAAGACATCCTGAATAAATGCCTTTTAATACAAGAACAAGAATCCGAGGATTCAAACCCTGGGTTCTGTTGGGAATGAGTAATAGGCCTAAGCATAAGATCCATGGATATAACATCAAAGTAGCACTGCACTGCGAAGTGCAATCAGCTTTGACACCTGTCAGATTGCCTTCAAGTGCTGTTCCTCAATGGCAATTTGGTAAACTGAGGATGAAAATAGGCTTTAGAACTTGCAGAATTGCAATTAGCATTGTTAGACTGCTTTGAGAATTGATGCACTGCAAAAAGCAAATGCTAAATGCATTATTGGCCTTCCTTGAAACGCATGCACAATTGTCATGTTGGCGATATTATAATGCAAAGTCAGCTTGAAAACAGTCCCTCAAGACTCAAACAATCTATCAACAAACAGTAAAAAAAAAAAATTTTAATAAAAAAAAATTTTTTTTTTCAATAAAAAAATAAAAAATAAAAAAATCAACTCAACCCAACTCAACCCAAACCTGAAACGCATTTTACTATAACATCATTAGAACATGAAGTGGCCATATTGGCTGTACCCACACCCCTATTCATGCCAGGACAACACTTCTCAGAAAACCTCTCAGACTGGTTTTTCAAAAAAAGTACCCTGGGTGAATCACCCAGGGCAAAAACTATACAATAATGGTCACAATGGTTGGTACAGCAAAATAGGGAAAATAATGACTGAAGCAAACATTATTGATTGGGAAACCTCTGAACCCAACTCGTCGATAAAGGAAGTAAAATATCAACTGTATAGCACAGAGCAGAGCAGAATTTTAAATGATATACATGATTCAGATAAATTTCCCAAGCTGCGCTCATATAAATTGTTTAAGACCAGTTACTGTCTGGAACCCTATCTAAATCTAAATCTCTCTAAGAAAACGTACTGCAATATAGCAAGATTTAGAGTAAGCTCTCATAATCTGAGAATAGAAACAGGCAGACATGATATTCCAAAAACCCCAATAGAGGAAAGAAAATGTGATAAATGTGACACAGGTGAAGTAGAGGATGAAATCCATTGCCTCCTAACTTGCTATAATAACGCTGTCCCTAGGCATGAGCTTTCACATAAAGTTAGCAGTCTGATCCCTAACTATAATAATCTTGATAAAACCCAGCAATTCATATCAATTCTTTCAGACAAAAGGCCCGAAATCATACAAGCCTTAGGGACCTACCTAAATAAAGTAATGAAGTAACAAGAGTATCTCGGGAATAATTATGATAAATAAAAATAGTACTTTGTAGCTGAAAGCCTCTCTGTCCACCAAGCCAACAATTGTCTTGTGGCATTTTGTGAAATTATTGTGTGATAACTGCGATTATTGACTCAGCAATGTTTGCCTGAGCTGACTGACTGGCGCTATTCTCAGCCTATAGCATGGACGTAATCGAGCGGTTGCCGCTGTTCATGTTTGCCTGAACAACTCCTTGAGACATTTTCTTGTGACATGGACATGACTTGTATTTGAATGACATTGGACACTTGTATTTTGATATATATATATTTGCATTTTTAATTTATAATTGATATATTTGCATTTTTAATTCGATGAACTGGGACCATTATTGTAAACTACCTAAGATTTGACTTTCATTGTGTAAATTTCTTATAGATGTAGAATAGTTTTTGATTTCTTTTATTGTTGTATTTTTTCCTATTTTTTGCGGACACATGTATCTTCTTGATATTCAGATGTCTAATAAAACTTTATATATATATATTAATGTAAAAGTGTATATATATTATATAATAATGTATAAATGTATGAAACAGCTCTGGAAATGTTATAAACTTGATCTAAAACAATGTGTACATCATATCTGAAATGTTATCAAATTAATCCACTACTTCATTTCCAAAGATACCAAAAGATACTGTAAATAGACTTGATTGTGTTCCTTGTGGTGGTATAGATATAATATATGTAATTTGATGTATAAATGTATTACATATAGATGTTAATGTAAAAGTTTTACATCATAAATATGTGATGATTCCGTGAACTTAAAAGTTACTCCACAGCCGAAAATCAAAAGTCATTTCACAAATACCCAAATGCCAGCCTGAGAAAATCTTCATATATAATACAATATACTTCATATATAATACAATATTTCCAAATTCAAGTATTGTTAATTAAATCGATTTTACCAAAGCACAAACATTAAAAAAATTTCTGCTTGCACTTTAGAACATAATAATAAATAAATTTTCTTTAGGAGAACGCTAATTTTGTCATCAACTGTATGGAGAGCAAATAGCTACCGGGGGTACTAAATGCGAAACTGTTACATCTATAATTATAACAAATAACAAAAGAACTGCCCAATATATATAAAGCACCCTGTCACAATTTTCTCAAACATTGCTCAAACCTCAACATGCATAAAATCTACAAATTGATATAAATGAGAATACATCCGTAGAATTTAAAACGTATAAATTATAATAATATTATCTAGTAATAGAAAAATAAAAAGTTGGAATTAGAAAAGTTCATCTTTCAGCATGTTCAGACCTGAGAGATTCGGACCATAATTGAAACAAATATCTTTCACTTTAACTTTAAATATCAAATTATTATTTGACCCGCAATTTAGAAATATTAAAAAAAACAACTTTAGCAGCATAGAAACAAATGGAACTCAGGGTTGCCACTCGAGTCGCATTTCGAAATTCCCTGACTTTTCCCCGAACTTTCACTGTCTTGAACAAGTTTTCCCTGACCACAAAAAAGGCTCTCACACAAAATTTGGATCGCAATTCGCAGGCATTGTGAATTTATGTTTCGATTTGAAACAGAAAGAAAATGGATAATGCCAGGTTGCTCAATCAAGACGCCTCAAACCACAGATTCCTGATTTTAAGGCCACTTCATAACCATCAAACAGGTTATAGACTGGCAAATGTCATACATTTCTCTATCGTTCTTATCACGAGACCATCGGCTTTTAAGTCGTGAATAAGTTTTTATGCAAAATTTCCCTGACCAAGGTGAGATAATCACTGAGATTTCCCCGACTTTCTGCAAAATCCCAAATTTCCCTGACTAATTTCAAAGCTCCCTGACTTTTCCCTGACCTGGAATTTCCCTGACTTTTCCCTGACCAGTGGCAACCCTCGAACTTATACGAATATGTTGAACAACACGATATAATCAGTTCTTATTACCATCATCCGAGCAACTGATAATCTAACCAATTATCTGTATTTTGGCATACTTCCACAATAACATCCAAGATGTTATACTACAAAACTTTGGAGACACATTGTTTTCAGTAGTGGGGGTTAGTTTAGGGATTAAAACCCACCTATTACACCTCTTGCAAGGACAAACATGAGGATATACATTTCATAGAGATTTCATGTAAAAAACGGATATTCTAAATATCTTATTGCAACATTTTCTTCAAAATCGCCATGTCAAATCTGGATTTCTCTCCCCCTGGCTAAGTATGTACACATCATATATATATAAAATCTTTTTGTAATACTTTTCTGTTAATGATATCTTAAAGAGTTACTGATGTACATATAAAACCACTACGAAACGAAAATTCCTAATTTGAACTAATTTTGACTTCTGGTACAACGACTGTCTACAAATTCACAAGAACAAACGGGTATGAAACAGTCAAGACTAACTGAGACATAGCCTATGATAGGATTTACACGACGCGCATAACCGTATTCAATATATGGAACAATAATGCTTCTTGTCTCTACAATGAATCACAAAAAAGCTGTAATTAAGATATGTACAGATTCGCTGGCTACAAATAGGGGTGCTTGATTTTTGTTAGAGCCAAAAAAGAGAGTTAAGAATCCTTCCTCCCTCTTTTTATACCAAATAAACAAGATAGTTTCTATCACAGGCCAAGGCCTAAATACAGTCTTGAACATGTTGAAGGGTGAAATAGGTCACTCTTGGAATCAGCCAGTCAGTCAGAGAAGTTCTTTGAAGGGTAAAATAGGTCACTCTTGGATTCAGCCAATCAGAGAAGTTCTTGGAAAGGTAAGATTTGTTTGAACCACTCTGATTGGTTGACTTCGAGAGTGACCTACTTTCGTGACCTATTTTCGTTCTGATGAAGTTAGCAGGCACAGTCAGAATATGGTACCTTTGAATTTTATGGTGACAATTAAGACTTTAGGCTTTTACGTGCTTATAGCCTAACTAAAGCAAGACTAGGCGCTAAGAGCGCTAGACTTACACAACTCAATTTTACCTGGAACTCATTAAATTCTGAATGCAGAACGTATTGAACGTAATCACAGTGGAAAAAATCATTCTTTTAAGCAAGTTACCTACTCATACCTTGAGTCTGCCATAAGTATATGATAAGTAAGGATCAAGGATTCTAAAAATCTCCTTATTTGGCCCTAACAATAACTGAATAACAAAAATAATATCAATGTTTCAAATCGACTTAAACAGTTAATACAAAGGCACTGATTAAGCACAGTAACATTGCGGCTTTCACATTTTGAATTTTATTGGCGGAATTATACGATTCGCACCCTTCACAGTCGGGATTATACGATTCGCACCCTTCACAGTCGGGATTATACGATTCGCACCCTTCACAGTCGGGATTATACGATTCGCACCCTTCACAGTCGGGATTATACGATTCGCACCCTTCACAGTCGGGACATGAAAGGCAAACATCTAAACTCTGCAGTTCGGCGGGAACCTGGTAGAAGGCTGCTTGCTGGCTTTCTGGAATTAGAGGAACAATGAAATATATATTTAATTGTTGTATAATTATTAAAGTCAGTAAATTGTGGCTTATAAAACAATCTGTAATGAAGGTCATTCTTTTGTGTGTGCATATTCAGGATAAATATTAATACAGAGCGGCTTCCAAAGCTGCGTTGACAGAAATGTTATTCCAATTTCATAGGCTCAAAACAGGAGCTGCATCATCTTAATACTTTAAAGTATTCATGAAATTATTGGGTCATGATTTTAGAAAAAGGAGAAATCAATTTTTTTGACCAGAAACAAATGGGTTTTCAATTAAAAGCTAGAAACTCACCGACTCAGACATTAACTTGATTTTTTTAAAGACTTTTTAGATCATGTCATTATGAGTGCATGGCATACAATGATGCAATATATCATACAATGTGTTTCGTCAATACCTGGTGCATAATATCTGTAGACCGTGACTTGCTGCTGCTGTAGATTCATCACACTGTCCGCTCTCTTCTGGACGACTTCTATGCATTTCTTATCAGTTGTGACCTAAAACACAAGCAATCAGCAATCGTATTAACACTATAACCAAATAAGTCAAAAGAGAATTGTCCCAGTAGGTCTTCATCTATATATAGTAGAATTATTAATCCCTCGCATCCTCAATCTCGTCTCCTTCCAAAGCGGACACCATGAACATTTGAATTATTTTTATATCTCCCATTCTGATTCTTCAGAGCCAGTCATATGAATCACAATATATCATATGATTTGTATTTGCCAATAGATAAGCTCATCCTAGCAAGTCACAATTATGGCACCTACCTCGTCCCAGTATGTGATCATTTTGGCACCGTCCACCTCGGCTATCTTCATTCCTGTGCTTTTGTATTTATCTTCAAGTTCCTTGCGTCCATCGGGGTAGAAACCAGACAGTGACTCAACCTGCATGATGCTCATGCCACTGTCCTCCTCTCCGTTGTAGCTGTTAGGATATAAAGAAATCTTTTCATAAACTGGGATCATCAAATAATAAAGCTGCCTGCTCTACATGCAACCATGAGGGAGCTGGCTACAATTGATCGATGGATGGATGATTGGGGCTTTACATCCTGTATTTATGCACTTGGTAGGCTAATAAGAACAGGAGGAGGACAAGGCAATGAGAGCTAATGAGGCAAAGGACGATTGAAACAGGCGTCCAACGTAGGCCCAGGTGACCCGGCAAGAGCTTGATTCGAACCCTGTACCTAGTGATAGGCGGCATAGCACGTTACCATTAGACCAACAGAGCGGGCTACAACATAACACTTATTGCTGCATAGCTCTGCTGAGTTTACTGAGTTATGTTGAGTGTAGACCTGACGGGCAGCTGTCCCAGTGCCCTAGATACTAATTCGATACCCAATAGCGGGCGTTAGTGGAACTCTCCTTTTTAGCTAGCCATAGGCTAGCTATTGGAATGAGTGAGGAGTGTATGGGATTCTGAAACCATAAACAAAAACATTCAACCATGTAACCATGTAACCATGAAACCATGAACCAAAAACAAGCTAGGTGGCAGCACTGTATGTATGCAAAATAGCCCTCTGGTGGAAAAGGCTTGCAGTATCTTGAGTTCATTCCCTGACAGGTATAACAGCAATATAGCTCAATTACCTTTCAAGAGTGTAGATACGATACAATGCATTGGATTTCCTGTGTCAATATGGTCAAGGTGTGAACTTGAAATGCAATTAGCCAGCAATGGCCATTGACATGGTTTGATGTCTATGTCAGCTGAATGTCAGTTGTAACTGGGCCTAGTATACAATGCCAGTTTAAAACACTTGTATTCAAATGGGGTTATTCCTTTCATTGTTCTTCACTTGCATTAAAATGACAGAGTTCAAATCACATCAACTTATATATTTTATGCCTGATCTTCCAATTTGTCATGTACAAGTTCATCCACCTATCTATCTTGCTATTTATCAATCTGTATCTGTCTTATTTCATTGTATTTTATTCTTTTCCCTCCAATTTACAAACAGCTTGCTAGTTCCCTTTAATTCGAGGATTTCATATTACTCGTGCATTCTTCAAATTCTTATTAACATGTCTTCAGTATGTATATACTATAAAATAGGTCAACATTGCAATCAACCCATTCCACATTAATCACTGCCCCTTTAATATAACAGCAAATGGCTAGCTATGAATCCGCGGATTCTTGTTCCAGCTCTCCTGTGTTGACGAGCAGAATAAAACTATTTCCGGAAACATCAGCCTGGGAATTTACAATGGAGCCGGGGTTTCTAAGGTCCGTAACAAAGTCTAATCAGCCTGACAGTAAACATTCCATTTAAGACTCGGCAATGCAAATCCGTAATGTTTTCAATGGATTAAAAGTGCCCTGGGGCCTGGAATGCCAGCTTCACTAACTCAGCAATGGTACAAAATGGCAGCTTGTTCCCGGAAATAGTTTTATTCTGCTCGTCAACACAGGAGAGCTGGAAAAAGGAGAGTTCCACTATCACGGCCTATTCAAATTTAATTTCGCCAGTCCGCAGCCTCGCTATTTTCCTTTGCTTCAACAGCAGACTAGCTCGTTTGTTAGTGATTCAGAAGTAGTTAACACAGTTAAGCATTGTCATTTAGAACATTTGATGTCTTGAACTTCAGACATTAAATGCTAAGGCAACAATAAAATCATGAGTTGTACTTACGACATGCACACGGACACAGTCACAGAATTGCTGTCGTAACTACTCTTGACGTCAAGGTCAAATTCTTTCGATTTCTTTTCATCCATCATGTTGTACGAAACTGTCATCTGCAATAAGAAGGCAATGAATGCATGACTTAATGATGATAAATGTAACTGAAATCTGGAATGTGTCAAGGGCATTTCTCTCTTCTCTCACTACTAATACAAACTGTCACTTCAGTTCAGCCTGGGTAACATCCTCCCAAGCATTAACCTCTCTGTGTTTAACTCTCATACAGTCAAATTGGCACTTAAATAACCCATCCAAACAAACTAATCCCTCCAAGCACCTCTGGTATAGAAATAAATTTCAGAGCATTGCTCATGAGTCGGGTCAGTAAGATGTTACTCTGACTCCCAACTCCCCCAACTGACCAAATTTTGACTACCAACTGTAACACCTCAAAAACCTCTGACTTCCAACTCTAAACTCCTACTCCAAAACCTTGTATCATTCTTACATCATATCAAATCCAAATTTGTTTTCAATAACTTTTGAAATACACAAGATCATACAATCATCTGAGAAGTCGGGAGTCACAATCATATTTTCTATCTCTTATTCTGACTCCCTACTGAAAGCTCACTTGTAATTTGATCCCTCCCAAAATCCTCGGACTCCTTTACTCTTAACCCCACTGTATATTGAACTACGGTAGGCGTAATGACTTTAATTTTAAGAGTAAAACTAACCTGAACAACCACGGCTCCCTGTCCTGTCGCAGTCACTGTGATCTCCGTAGCTTCAGCTGGAGCCTATATCAAAAGAATTAAGAACGTTTATATGTTTAAAAACAAAATATACACATCTGCAAAATCAGTAGAGTACTGCAAAATTAGAGTCATTAACGAAATTTATAGCGAAAAAACTTTCTTACGTCTTAATTAAAGATTAAAGAAATATCGAAGTAGAATTATGAAATGATCAAGTGCAGTATTTTCAACAATTAATGCTGATGTGATGGTTAGTTAAAGAATAAACGACAAAAGCATAATTGATCTAATACCTCATAGACTTGAACGAGGGCAGAGTTGCTTTTGGTGACAATGTCAAACGTGTGGGCGTCATTCATGGCCAAGGCTTCCACGTTCATGTTCTGGCTATCTACTGATGAATAAATCTTTTCCGCAAACTTGCCAAGAGCCTCCAGACCCATCACTGTGTCCTAAAAATAGCCGTAATAGGCCTACTAGAGTTAGTAAACTAACAATAGCAGCAAAATAATCACACTCAATTGCAATATATGTGACTCATATCAGGAGATGAGCTGCAAAATTACAAAATATAGCATGATTTTATGTAATTCATATTTCAGATAAATCTGCTCGCCATACCAATCATTATAGAAATAACCAAGGATCAGAGTGAGATTTGAACCCTCATTCAATGTGCACAGGGCAGATGTGCTAACCACTGCGCCAGACATCAACACGCTGAGATATGTACCTCTTAGAGGTCTAAGGCTTAAGACCTACATTCTCCAATATCAAATTAACTTTAACATGGGAAAATTGTCAGTGACTTAACCGCCCCCTCCTCTCGTTTTCAAGCAACCAGGACTTCAATAGAGGAATAAACCCTTACCTGAGTGCTGTAGAAGCCGCCCTGGGGGTTCATCCTAGAGGTCAACCACCTGACGATTGACACGCCATCGCCATCTTGCACCAAAGTGGCCATCAATGCGTAAGAGGCCGTCTCAACATCCAGGGGTGGAGTGGCGTAATATCTCTCCCAGGGTTTGATGTCCGCGTAACTTTGGCCATTGGGGTCCGACCAGAACTTCATACCCTCTGGAATAAAGAAATTGTGGTATAATATATATAGATTGCGCCCAATGAGTCTATGACATATTGTGCAGTTTAACATTGCACACAGGAAGAGTTTTGAAATTATTCAAATAGTTCAATCACAGAGATTGAGAAGCAAGGCACAATGGCGTATGTAGGGGGGGGGGGCATTGGGCCATGTCCCCCCCCCCCTCAGGCCATTTCTAGATACGCCCCTGGCAATGCAGACCAAGCTAATGCACTTCCAGAACAGTCCAATGTGAGCACCCTACAGCATGGTTTCGGCAGTTTGTCTGTCATGTATGGACATTCATATTGATATCATAGGAATACAGAATGTTGCAAAGAAAACACCAACAAAAGGACACTTTCAGAAAACAGATTATAATCAAAATGTTTTGAACGAATTTTCAGGATTGTAGGCAATACATTTTGAATCATTTTTCTGCATTAGCATAGGTTAAATTTACACAAAATAAACTTATGTATAACAAAGTGTAAAGGTTGGATAGTGACCTTAGAATATACATAAGGTGTTGTTTTCCATGCGTATAACACGAGACAACATGGAAGGCAAGAGTTATTTTCATGCATGAAATTTTTAATTTTCAAGAAATATACAAAATCTAATGTCGCACTTAGGGCTATTCCATTTAAAAAAACTGGTCAGGTTGATTTATGTTTCGTAAGATGGATGTAGGGATCGGCGGAAATTCGCTTCAGATGTATGGTGGGATGCAAAAGAAATTGCTTCAGATGTATGGGGGGGCATTATCGCTCCATGAAGGTTACGCATTGTAATAATAAAATTTTTATTTGATGCATGTGGGGTGGGTAAAAAATGTGCATTTAATGCATGGGGGCGTCGAAAATAATTCACTTTAGATGCATGGGGGGGTTAAAAATGTAACCTGACCACCCCACCCCTAGGTTTTTAAATGGAATAGCCCTTACTTCTATCTGTAGACAAAGCATTGAGCTGGTTGAGGGCATAGCTGGCTTGGGAACTCTTAGCAAAAGCAAGAGCATAGGCCACCATTGATAAGGTGTACGCATCGTCTTTTATGCTTTCTATGGAACCTTCCAAGTATGTCACAGCCTTCTTGATCGACTGCTCCAGCTGCAAGCAAATTCAAATGCAAACTGAGAATGATTCTAAATTTTAAATACACTAGCATAACACCCGTGAAGATATACATGTGAGAAGGGGCAAAATAAAGGGTGTTTCGTAATGGCCTAAAGTTAGATTATGGGAAAACACCACCTCAAATTCTGTGACTGTAATTTGAACATCGAACCCAGCTAAGGACATTGTAGAGAAAAGCTGCTTGCAATTATTCATAACTGGGCAATGAGCAGTTTGGTTGGAGTAGTGTAAGGGGTTTGTGAATTAATAGTATGATGTGCCAGCTTACAATAGTGTAAGACCAATAGCCAACTGGAAATACACTTAGGGAGGAAAGCCAAAAATAGATCGTAGGAGAATAGAGAGGCATCCCAGAATTAAATTTGGATCACCCAGAGTTTTATATATTTCTAAGAAGCTCAAGAAAGGGTAATGTGGAGAGGTGCTACTAATATCTTAGTGTTTTGTAAGGAGGGCGGATTGATGATTGGGGCTTTACGTCCTGTATTTATGCACTGGGAAGGCTAGTTAGGACAGGAGGAGGACACAGAAATGAGGGGAAGCTGCGAAGGATGGAAACTGCCATCCAACATGGGTCCAGGTGACCCGGCAACAGCTGGATTTGAACCCAGGACTCAGTGATTGGCATCCCAGCACACTATACCACTGAGCTAACCTTCCCAGGGCCTACCCCCATTTTGTTAGGAATAACTGAAGTCTGAACATTTTTTTTAGTTAAAAATATGTTACCATACAGAATACAGAATTGATTTAATTAAGATCTTCTCTGACTAATGAAAACACAATTCCAGGAATATATACCTGTCTTAAAGCACTCACCTCATCAGATGGGATAACCTGCTGTAATTCCAATAGAGCAATTGCCGTATATGCCGTGAGGCTCACACCTTTACCAGCTCCACCCTAAAATAAAAAAATATTTGACAAATTAATACAGTACAAGAAATAAATGCATCACTATAAACAGCCAGATTTTTTTAATTTGATTTACAACAAGCAGTTGACAATATTACCAATTTGCTTTAAAATGCCCTAGCAGCCCCACAGCTAATTTTTTCCACAATTATTCATACTCTTTAAAAATCTACTATATTTTAATTTCAAAAGGTTTTCTATGAATACTGTATCAGAATACATGAACTTTAAACAGATTAGATTGAAACAACCTGATATACCCAGGCAGGCAAAGTGGGGAATATAGATTTCAGGTACATGAAACAATTAATTTTTATTTTCTATCCTAGATAATTGTTTAATGTTGATAAGAATATTGCAAACTGTTGTGGCTTTATCATTTCATTATTTGGACTCAATTGAATCCTAGAGATAACACAGCCAAGCTGCCAGGGTGGTAGGGTCACTAAAAGACACTGCTAACAATCATAGCAGTGGCATGCATACTTTTGGCGGGAAACTGAAGTGTCAATCTCTGCCACCAGGGGTGCTGGTGGTTGTAAACAAACTGATTTGCAGCATGTTGTAAAAGCTGGGAACATGTGGTTGTCAAAATTTGACAGGAATGAGGATTGAGATGGCTATTTGGACTTTAAGACGACTTTTGCCAAATAAGAACTTATGTAAGGTATGCGGGAGTATAAATATACCATCAGGACAGTTTCTGGAGCAAAAACCGTTCTCAAAATGGACCCAACCTTTGTTGACACTCCAACAAATTCCTCTGACCCAAAAAGAGATGAAAATTCGTCTGCATGAAAAACCCCAGCAACCTGACAACCCTCACTCACTGAATGTGTCAATCATTGGAGCACCAAATGCAGGAAAATCCACGCTAGCCAACAGGATATTGGGGCACAGGTTCTCATCTGTCAGTGCCAAAGTTCACACAACCAGGCAGAAAACACTTGGTGTGTTCACTCAAGAAAATGTCCAGGTGGCTTTCCTTGACACCCCTGGGCTCATCAACTCACTGATCAAGAAAAGGCAAGTGTCATTTGTGACAAATTGTTCAACTAGACTTACAGCTAGACTTACAGCTAGACATACAGCTAGACATTAGGAGTGGACATCGTTTGCAATGTTCAATACGATAAATATCGTCGATACTCATTTTCGGTTTTCGATACGTATCGCGATACGCAAATTGTGCCATAAACTAATTTTACTGAAAATCTATGCAGTGAAACTCACATTTTGCCTCTTAGAATGAGATCTTGCATGAGACAGGAATCTGAAGTGGCAACAATCTCATGTGTTTCTCAACATTTGGTGACATTTTAAACCTAAACTGTACAAATTAATACATTTTTCCAGCAAAATAACGCATTTGAGACAGTATCGGTTCGATACGATATTGCTGATCATTCTATTTCGATTATCGTATCGAATGATTGATACGGTTTAACCGATATATCGTGAAACGATGTCCATCCCTACTAGACATACAGCTAGACTGACAAGCAACAGCCAGTTTGACAGCCCAACAGCTAGACTAGATGGAGTATCTATTCTCTGCCGTTGTTAGTCTGACAACTCAACGGACAGCTAGTTTGACAGCTCAACTGACAGCCAGTTTGACAGCCAGTTTGTCAGCCAGTTTGTCAGCTAGACTGAAAGTATCAGATCAGCTGCTGTAAAAGGCTGGTTCATTCATACATGTTTTTTGAAGTCATGTATGACTCATATTAAATGATTTTTACTAAAATTCAATATATTAATGTATATATATCACTTTCTTTGGATATAATGTTAACAGTCTAACTGTTTCAGGGACCATCCAGGCCCCTTCCTGAATATTACACCCAGTGAAAGTGACTGGTATATTTTCAAGTATATAAATTTTCTCTTTCTTTTCAGACACAACCTGGAAGAGTCGTTGCTGATTGACCCTCATATTTCTCTGGTGGACGCAGACTTGCTGATGGTCGTGGTGGACGGCAGCCCTATTTGGGGCAGAGAGAGACTCGATCCGATGGTGCTCCAAGTTCTACATGTCTTCCGCCATAAACCAGCAATTTTAGTCATCAACAAAGTTGATTTGGTGAATCCGAAAACAAAACTACTAAATGCAACAAGAAGACTAACGGACGGGCTGGTTAATAACACTAAGAACTGGAAACACATCACTAAGGACAAAAAGCTAGACGTCAATAAATTGATAGAAGGTGAAGACGACCCTGAAAACGATGGAAATAATTCAGAAAATGTTAGTGTAGATACTCCAGAGGAAATAGAGAACGATCAAAGTGGTGTCAGTAATCAATATTTATTACAAGTTCCCGTAGAAAATGATAAGTTGGAGTGGTGGAAAACTTATCGTAAGATGTTAGACGATGCAAAGTACGCCACTCGGGATAAGTCGGGATGGGAGCACTTCAAACAAATCTTCATGGTGTCCGCTTTGAACGGAGACGGGATAGAAGATATCAGGGATTACTTATGTTCCGAGGCTAAACCGGGAGAATGGAAGTATTCGGATGAATTCGTCACTGATCAGAACCCGATACGAATAGCCGTAGACTGTGTACGAGAGAAGCTACTTGATCATCTCCCCAAAGAAATCCCGTATTCAATTGGAGTGAGACTAGTCATATGGGAGGAAGATGAATCCGGTTACTTGCGTGCAGCTTTTGACATTGTATGCAAACGTAGGAGGGATTACAAATACGTCCTAGGGCCCAAAGGAAAGACAATACAAACGGTATCCACCGAGGCCAAAAGAGAACTTATGAACACTTTTCACAGAGACTTGAGTCTAAAACTAGCCGTGGTTTTAGAAGAGGACTGATTAAAACTCTGCTGCTTTTTATAGTTTTATACTTCATGTAATACTTGCAATGATTACATGATTAAGGAACCAAAATGAATTTCATGACATTGGTCAAAATACAGTAAACATAATCACTATGAATGATATTGTTGAAAATTTATAATATATCTAGTATCTACAGTCAAACCTGCTTGAGCAGCCACCTCTATTAAAGAGCCACCTGCTATAAGCAGCCACTTTCAATTCCTCCCAACTGATTGTGCATTGTTTTACACCTGGATTAAGTAGTCACGTGCTGTCTGTGGTTAAAGGCCAGTGTTTTTACCCCCCAAATGGCCACCCTGACCTGAATTAAGCAGCCACCTTAAGATTAGAATAGTACAGGTTCATTCGGTCATTCCCTTGACCGGCTGCTATACACAGGTTTAACTGTTCACAGTACTGTTATACTACAACTCAACATCTGTCATTAAATGACTGAAAACAACCAATCTGATGCTCTTATCTTTGGTTGTCCAGGGCTAGGAAAAAAGGGCATTTCGAAACAAAGCAACATAAAGGGTCGAATGGTTGTTCCCAAAATTTAAAGTCTCTTCCACAAGAAATCGCCAAATTTATATTAAGCCAAATTACAGGCTTTTCGAGACTTTTCAAAGATATACAGACACCCTGGGAAAAATGGTCATAAATATAACAGCAACATTTAAACATAATATTTTGAGAGTTTCTCACATGAAGAACATGAAAGTCACACCTGTTTTTACGACTAGGTTTTTAGCTGAAATATAATAGATGAAAATTTCCTGATTTTCCCGATTTTCCACTAGGCATGGCAACCCCGTTATGATATTTTCTAGGTCTGCAAAATATTAGGCTGAGATGCTATATATATGCGATAAGTCAGTGACACATCGCAATGTCGATAAATCATGTGATAAATTCAGAGCTGGGGATTAACCTAAAAATTTGTAAATTTGTCTTTAAAACATAGAATTTCACCGGAAAAAAAAATTGTCCAAAACACTGCAAATTATTGAAATAAATTTGATGCACTTTGTGCGATAAATTTATTGCACTACTTGATATCTCGATAAAAAATAAATTTGCAATTAATCATGCAGCCGTAATATTTTCTGAAAGATGTTAATTGGCAATTTTCTAAGAGTGGACAAACTTTTTTAAGAGCGCACACAAAGCAACAATTTTTTTTTCATGCAATGCCACAGGGTCGTCACACTACAAACTTTTGTTTGCAACTTTAACATTAGGCCAGAGTGCGCCAGACATATTTGATTTTTAGCCGCTCAGAATGATTAACCCAACAGATTTTCTGTCAACAGAAAACAAAATTGAGCTTGCCCACGATTTTTATAAACTTGAGACTTCAGCTTTATTTTCGTCCCACCAACCAACCTAAGTGCCTTGAGGAGATCTGAGAAGTAAAGATCAATTATGTCTGGCCTGAATATGAGTAAAGTGAATCACCGTACCTTGAGGGACTTTTGGTGGACCATTCCGATCTTCCTGAATTCTCCATTACTATTCTGGGCCTTCATCAGAAATTCTGAGCTCTGCTTCAAAACATTTTCTTCAACCTTGATGAAGTCCTTGGCCTGACTGAAGCACTTCATCACAAATGCTGTCAACCTGTAAATGTCAAATTTATGCAGAATTAATTTTCATATATATAGATAGGGACATGTGGTACTGAGATGATAGTCAGATAGTTAGTCCGACAAAGGCTGACCAACAACAACGTAGTTGTTGGTCAGCCAACAAAGCACTGACTGAATCCAGCATAGTGCGACACAGAATATGTCGCATCTCTGCAGGCATGCCAGGGGCAATATATGGGACATCTTGGGCTTCTTTTCCGAGAAATATGTATTTAAAGCCTTCATGAACTGACCTGAGCCTTCTACATTTCCCCAAAACAGTTTAATCCAGCTCCAAACTTTTGAATCGATGACCCAAAATTTGAAGGATCAGAAAAGGGTAGAATATGTACCTGTTGAGAGAGAGTTGCAACGGCAAAATTCGTCTGCTACAGCCAATGGGAGGGCAGGGATTTTTACACTAGAGGGCTGGGTTTTTTACACCAGAGGGCTATTTAACAATCGTTGCAACATAGTAATGTAGAAAAGTGCCTAAGCACTGTCTTCTATCTCAAGACAGCCTCCGGCTGTCTTGAATCAGATAGAATTTTTCGATCTAGTACATAGTCGGACAAAAGCTGAGCACAAACTTCCTTAACATCAGCCTACTTGAATAAATCAACTTTTCTTTTTGGTACGGACAGCGATTGGTAGACTAAAGTCATATTTTAACTAGATAGCAATTACAAATTGCAACTCCGGCCTACAATAGTCACGGCAATCATTCTAGCATGATCTAGGGCTACCACACAGATTTAGATAATAAGGCCCAAAATTGTATTCATATTTCGATAAGCATGAGGTTTTCTCCTCAATGACCAGGGTGCCAGGCCTGAGATGAATTTGTAGACTGTTAAAACTGTCCTACACTTTGGTACCCAGAGCATGTACCGCCACGATTGCCCCTGGCGGATGAGCATTGAAACAGTCTGCTGAATTTGGCTGTCTGGAAGTATGAAGGCCTGAAGAAAAAATCATTTTGTGACAATTCAACAAGGTGTCGTCCACTTCCTCCTTCACAATTCAATAGTATTACACAACTTGAGTTATCTTACAAAGTTTAAACTATGAATGTTTTTAATAGGTGATTAATAATCCTATTTTGACTCCTGTTTACTGCAGGTGACTGTTCCAAAACATGGGTTGCCTCCCTCCCGGATAAATTTCCATGGGCTTTAAACATGATTTAAAGCCTTCAAATGCTACAGTATCATCCTGCCGGAAGGGAACTTTGGCGGCAGGGACGGTCGGTTGAGAAAGGGAAAATCCAATTCACGCAACAAAAATTTGATGTAGCACAATAATAATTTTGAATATACACTTACAAATTTTGCCAAATTTACTGTAAATTAACGATATAATAATACTTTTTTATCTTTCAGATTAAAAGGGCAACCTTGACACCCCCCTGCCCCTCAAAGCCAAGGGCAGGAGGGGCAATTGCCCCCCCCCCCGGTTCCAACACCCTTGAAGTTAATTATACTCTTTATAATCCCATATAGTTCGCTAAACTATATTAGTCTACTTGTACTGAAGCAGTGGCAGTGAAGGTCAAAATATAGGACATTGCACAAGAGGGCAGCACTGTACAGTCTGTCAAAAATAGACCGGAAATCACAATTTTGGCAAATTTAAGTCATTGAGACATCGATTTACAGTTTATATACCTAGATATACAGTATACCTGTCCATTAAAGCAGGATTCGTCCACTGGCAAGGTATAGTTACAAAACACTAGGTCACGCCGCAATGCCTCTGTAGAATTCATTGTATTTTATTCTGCCAGAATACGACAAGAAAGCGGACAGGATCTCTATGGGAACAAACACAAGACTCAGCCCTGCTTGGCAGGGCCGGAGTAATTATGCTAAAAAATAAAACTTATTTTAGAATTTGACTCAAATGGTCAAAGAGCCGGATCCTCCGAGCTCGATAGCAAGATGGCCAGACAGATACGTGGACAGTTTGAAATAGAAAAGGACTGAACAGTGAACAGATATATCAATAATCTAAAGATAGAATGGTAGAATTAGAAAGATGGAGAAGGAGATATTAGTATTGTCAGTAACACTCAAATTGAAATCTTTAAATCTTTTTAACAGACCAAAATGATGAGCTAACAAATCAATTGAAATGAAATAAATTCTCACCAGGTGCTGCCTTCCTCATCGCTGTTGCCAAAAGCACTGAACGAATGGTCTATCCTTCTATAGGTCATCTCACGCTGGTAGCCTAAAAATATAGTGGTTGTCAATTATTAATGAATTTTGACTCCATCATTTTGGCGTTCAAGTTCAATATAAGTACCACATAGCACTGATGCAATGATATCATGGAGTAAACAGTCTCACTGGAACTACTTATTCTTATATATGGAACTTAAGTAATATTTCCTTACGCGGAAGATATCAGCATGTTTGCGGAATAATTAGTTTGGGTCTATGCCTTTAAAAGTTAAGCACAATTTTATAAACTTCACTAAACTGTTATGTATTCTATCTTCCAGGATATCTTCTAGGATAGTGGTAAACCCTTATTCCTTTATCCAAATATTATCTAAATCTCTGAGCATTGTTGGGAGAACATAATATGAGAACAGAATAGGTTGCATGCATAGCGAACCAACATTCTTACCAATATCCATGAATTTGATAGATTTGTCCTTGACGGCCTGCTTGTCCTGCCCTGTGACTGTCAAGTATTGAAGAACGTAAATATTAGGTGCAAAATTCACCATATTCTGTTCTCCGCATCCGTAGGGCATCTTTACCAAATCTTCCAGATTCTCCATAGCTGATCCCATGATATCTCCTGCAAAATAAGGAAAAGCATGTCATTTTATAATCATTGTTATAAAACAGGGTTCCAACTTTTTCAAGACTTTTTAAATACTGATTTGTCATTTTTGCAGACCATTAATTCTATCAATTTGCACAAATCTCCAACCTCACCTCTTCTAGCACAGATTGCTAGAGTGCAGTACCATTTATTTATGAATTTTTAACAAATATCTCATACAAGAAAACCACTGCACTATTTTTTTTCAGTCAAATTGCATGGAAAAAATAACTACGCTAAACTTGCAAAGCAATGGTGACTTGACCTGTGATCATTTTTCACTTCCAGCAAACCACATTAGGTCAAAGATAGTCATAAATTTGAAATGTGTATTAAATACCCACCAACAACATTGATGACAACTCTGCCAGATCCCGGCACAGCATTATCAGGGATATCAGGCAAGAATTTTAAGATGGTAGGACTACCACTTTGCACCTCCATGAACTCTGACTCAGAGTAGGTCTTAGGGGCACCTTCAGCCTAGAATAAGTTTAAATTATAATCATTAATGATGTAGAACACATCCTCAATATTGAAAACAAAGGCATTGATGTCTCAGGTGAGGTTTTAGTAAATTCATGAATCATGGCCTCAACAGGTACTTAATTAGCATGAACATATTAAAATCACCATGTATTTATAATGCACTTGCCACTTGGTCGTTTAATTAGGATAGGAGGAGGACATGGCAATGAGGCGAAAGATGACTGAAACAGCCGTCCAACATGATAGACCCAGGCCGACTTGAGCCCTTGTTTAATGCTTACCTTGACTAAGATTTTCCTGATGACAATATCTCCTGCTTGGCCAGAAGTTGCGGACACACGGATTGGTATTTGACCCAAGGCCTGTGGAACGACCCAAATGACCTCTGTGGCTGTTCCTTGGGACTGGACCTGGAGAGACAATGAAAATTAAATATATGGCCTCAGGAATTCACAACCACACCCTCCGGGTAATTAGATTTCACTAATGCCCTCGTGACCAGTCAATATTTGTATATTACCTTTTTCCTTTTCTCGACCCTTGAATTTGAAAGAGTAGCATTTCCAACCACCACTTTAAATTTGTCAGACTCATCAATAACTAGAGAAACCTGGAATAGAAGAACCTTAATGATAATTGGCAGGTACATATGTACAATACATTACAAAAATGTTAACCTCAAAATGTCTAGATCTTAATGTAAGTCTTCGGTAACAAATAATGCACTTTCTATTTCTAATTTCCACTCTCCAGTGCGCAGACCAGAGCATAATCCTATATTAAATTTGAAGGTTTTGCCCGCACCTCATTTCTTTATGCACATCACCAATTCTCCACGGATTTTGCCATGCTATACATCAATCTTCATGTTTTCAAAAGCTCTAAAATATTTTTCTTTACAGAACTGTCTGTTACCTCTAACAACCTATCCACACCTGTTTGCTATCCACACATCTCTATTCATGTGGCTGCAGTGTAATATTCGCGCAGCGAAACGGCCGAAGGCCGTTGAGCGAAGCGAATGGAGTGCAAGAAAGGACTCAAAAATCTGTGCAGTGATGGTCTCAACATCAACAGAATTAGGTCAAGTGGGTCCAGTTTCTTATCAATGATTTAGTTTCGTATTTAACAAAACATAACATATTCATCTTCAAAAGTGTCTTAAAAATTCAATTTTCTCTTGCAATATATGCTGTACAAATAATTTTTATGGAATAGTTAATTATTAACGTTGACAAGGTAAATCAAATTATTAACATGTGATTCATTTAATTTCAATCAGACAACAAGAAAACATAACAAAATTAAAGTTATATAATCTTTATAAACTGATGATTATGTAACAGTGAACAGTTAATCTACATGCAATGTTATTGTTTTTGTATTACTATATATTTATACTATTATGTAATATCAACAATCTAACATAGACTTGACTTTGGCAGCTTTCAGTGCTATCTGCCTTTTTACCATTTAGCTGATTATCTATCAATCTTATTTTATCTGTTTAATATATATCTATCAATTTATCTATCTATCTGTCTGTCAATATATCTATCTCTCTGTCTATCTATTTATCTATCTATTTATCTATTATATCTTTTTTCTAGTTTATCTTGCTATTCTACATTTTTCTCTGTCTTTCGATGTGTCTGTATTTCTAATTTTCTGAAACAGTTACATAAATGCCTTTCATACATTGAATAATTATGAAATAAACATGTAAGTTATTGTAACACTTTAAGTCCTACAAAAACTTTTTAAAGTGCTGCGCGAATTTCATGGCAGTGCCATTTACATATTAGTGGTGGTGCATTGTTCTCCTTGGGCTCCAAAGAGGGAGCCATCAATAAATCAATAAATGCACCACAGTTTCAAACTTTTGCACATTGCTCTCCACCCTTTCTGTCATGCCTTCGACAGTCATGGGGGGAGGGGTTACTTTTTTCCCCGTTCTCATGCCATACACGCGTCGCATACCCATTCCGTGGGGGAGGCTGTTCCTATTTTTTCTCACATTTTTACATGTCACCCCGCCAGTACTGTAACATTTGCCCTCATTTGCCATTTCCTCTGAAATATATATGTGTCTAATGGGAAGTTCTATCTTCTTAAATTTTCTTGTTTGCTCAGGTTTTGTTTTTCTATGCAAATCGCCAATTCTTGATGGATTTCGCCATTCTATACATCACACTTCATGGTTTCATAAGTTCTAGGGATTTTTTATCTTTACAGAACTATCTGTCACCTCTAACACGCTATCCACTCATGGATGCTATCCACACAGGCCTCTATTCACATACTAATAGTAGTAGTAGTTGTAGTAGCTGTCGTATGTTTTCCCTGGGCTATGAAGAAGCAAGGATCAAATTGACAATAATATAAAACAGGTTCATTGTTACAAGAGCTTCTCCACATTTCTGTTCTCTGCCATGCTTTGCACAGGAAGGTGGGTGGGGGGAGGGGCTTCCTTTTTACCTTCAGCGAACGAAGTTCGAAGAAGGTATTGTAATCACTTGGGTAAAATTGCTGTCCGTCCGCCGGGCGGGCGGGCGGGCGGGTGGGCGGGCGGTCGGGCGGATGGATCGTTTCCGGCCCAGCACTCGGCCTCTATTGAATGTACGTGGATGAAATTTGGTACACATCTAGCCTGTATGGTCTAGTTGTGCCTTTTGATGGTCTGACGAATACATCTCAAATACTTTTTGAAATAATTAACAAAATATAAAAATAATTTTTTTTCGTTTCCGGGCCTAGGCTCGGTCATTATTGCATGTGCATGGATGAAATTTGGTACACATGTGGCCTATATGGTCTAGTTGTGCCTTTTGATGGTCTCATTGACAGATATTTTATACTTTTTGAAAAAATTAGAAAATATATAAAAACATATGTTTTTTTGTTTTTTTGGATAAGACTCGGTCACTATTGCATGTACATGGATAAAGTTTGGTACACATATGGTCAATATGGTCTATTTATGCCTTTTGAAAGGTCTGATGGAAAATATTATATACTTTTTGAAATATTAAAAAAAAAAATAAAAATTTATTTTTTGTTTCTGGCACAACATCCGGTCACTATTCCATAATTATACATTGATGAAGTTTGGTACACATATGGCTTATGTGGTCTAGTTTTGCCTTTTCATTGTCTGACAGATGGCTCTTCCATAGTTTCTGTAATATTGAGAAAAAATATTTAAAATATTTTTTTTTTATATGGTAGCCAAAACTTGCCCACTATTGCATGCATATACAGTAATGCAATTTTCTAAACAAATCACCTATGCGTATAACACTTTATGAATCATTGGAAAAACTTCAGAAAATTATAACAGCGTTATATTTTTTGGTTTTCAACCGACAGCTCATAACCTATACTTTGTACATGCATGAAACTACACCATAATATGCGTAAATTAGTCTAATAAGGCCTTTCCATGATTTTACAAATCCTGGCAAGCAGATGGGAAGATGGCAGGGCAGTGGGCAAATAGAAATTATTGAAGGCCACCACTCGACCGCCATTGCATACCTATAAGCAATTTCGTAATGCACCAATTTTATGATATTATTGTAATCTTCTAAAGGTGTTATTCGCTGAAGGTTTGCTGCTGCGCAGCCTATGTTTATAATCTTCTATGCTTTCCCCTTTCTACAGGGAATTCTAGTTTTTATTATAAATTTTAATTTACAAATCAGCCGCATGCGTATGCATTTAACTCAAAATTGGCCATCGTGGCTGATGGTATTTTGTTCGTAGGAAAAGCACCTGTAGCTCTAACACCACAATACTTACATCTTGTCCACTCGGCAAGTAATTGAAGATAGTGATTTTCAGAGCGAATTGTTCTCCTCTCACTACCGAGTAAGGCATGCTCAGACGCACGAAGAAAGGCTGGAAGACTGTCGTCTGCAAGAGAACAAGAATCCAAGGGTTCAAAGCAGAGGTTAACTCACACAAGCATTTTTGGTTTCCCAAATATGTCAGCTGTTGGCCAAACATTGTAGGTCATTTTATGTAATAAAGGTGATACACCAGACAATTGTGAGATATCCAGGGTGTCCACCCAACACCGCATAAAATGTAGTAGGAAAATAGCAATTTTTTCTATCTAAAACATACAAGGATTTTATCTGCATTTCCACCCTAAGCCTAAAATCCTTGTGTCATGAACAAAAATGTGCCTAAAACTTCATTTTGGAGACAAAAAAGATCATCAAAATTTCATATAAAAAGGGATTATAGGAAGAGTGGGCAACCTGAACTGTAAGCCTACTAGGAACTTTAGCTTTGTGACATCATACCTCGATATAAGGATTGCTCTAATTGGTTGGTTTATAAATTATAACTTAGTCAAAATGAAATCACATAACATTACCTTAGCAGTAGACGCAACACTCAGGCCAAGCTTAGGGTTGATGGCAAAAGCACTGAGAACCCAAGAAGTAATGGTATCAGGGGCATTGACGGGAATTTCAATTTTGCCATCACTAAGGAAGAAAATAAATATTGCAAATAAGTATCAAGTAAAATATATACTACATAACACATTCAAAGAAACAAAATTCGGTATGAAAATTTAATTGTTCGAAAAAAATATATATACCATGTCGTTTTTTATATATTTGCATTAAAATAAATGACAATTTTACAGAATGTCTTACAATACAAGTATATCAATTTCCTTTTTTAATGATATTAGAAAATGTAATATTGCTATAATTCTTATCTGACACAAATAAGTAAATAAACATGCTCACAAACCATCTTAAGTCTACGTATTATGGATGCAAGAATAAAATTGGAAAGGGAACCATGCGCACTAATGCAGGAAGACAAGGAAGAAGCTTAAAATATGCCATGCACAGTTTTAATGTTAAGCATAATAAGCATATTCGAAATTAAATGAAATCCATGTCATATTGGGGCAGTTTTATGGTATTTGCACTCGAACAATTTTTCGTCTTTAAGCAATTACTCTGAGAAAAGTATGACAGGTACACAGAAATTTGTCTTGGTGTCAGTCTTGTACTACATTGAAGTATATCTGTACCAAATTTTACCTTGCTACGATACTTAGTTTTGATACAGCAGGCGATTTATGACCAATTTTTGCACTTTTTTGTGTCTCACGGGCAGTTTCGAATATTTTTATGGCAACACAGAAAAGCAAATGGAGGCAGTTGTGATTCATGTTAATGATGCCTGTCTGGACCTATGTCTTGCGCATAAAATACAACAGGTTTCATGTGAATAAGTTATATACGAAACGAGCTGTCTCCCACAATGTAGAAAATGGCATGTGTCAAAAAGTTTGTCTTCGAAGGACCATTTATTACTGCATATGCTGTTATGAATCAGTATCAAAGAGTGTATCTACCGTTTGTGTCAATTTCGTAGCTGGAAACATGTCTCAAGGCAAATCAAAAAGATTCATTCCAGAATCTATACCTTGTTTTCGGAATTTGAGGCTTGAATATGATGTCAAAAAAATGTGTCCTATCCAGTACGAGGAAAAAACACTCAGGATTCGGAAGGAAAAAACAAGCTATTTGTGTTTTCTTTTCTCGATAGTGTGCCTCTAGATCAATGTGACAAATGCAAGTTGAAAAGATATCCAGGCAATGCACATACATTTTCTCAGAAATTAAAATTCATTATGCCACAAAATGTCCTCTCCAGTACATCATAAGTTTCGCTCTGATTCAAGTCTTTTAACACTGGATTCATTAAAGGAAAGAACATGGCTAAAATAAATAATTTAACCAGGATGCCTAAAAAGGGTATTTATAAATATAGAAAATAAAGATATATGTTTTTAGATTATTAAATTGCACTATTATGAGAAAATCAAACTCGAGAGTAAAAGGCACTTATTTTATGTAGTATATCATTATAACTGCAATTTTTCGCAAATACAAGAGTGACTAAACAAGATAATGTGTAAATATCTTGTTTATGGAGCAATTCAAGCTGATTTTTTTTCTGAGCCTTAATTTTGGGTAATTTTTGGTGATTTTTCTCTCTAGAACATGGTCTTTCACTCTAAGGAAACACTATAAATTCAAATCATACAGCAACAAAACTTGACTTTGAGTTAGTATGATGCCTAAGCATTACTTATCTTGGCAATCATGTGTCTATTGAGACTAGAACCTTACTAAACACTCTAATACATAAACTTTTAGAGTAAGGAATATTTAATTTCTCTAATTTCGTCATAAAAATCGTTGGAAATAAAGTTCTACTCTATTTCATCGAAATTTAAGTTTTGTATTGCTTTTGGGGGTTCTATGCAACAAGATGGCTGGATTTCCATTGCAAAAATGGTTAAATTAGTATTCACATGGACATTTTTTCTGATAAACATTTTTTTCAAAAATTCAAACCTTGCCTATTTTACGGAGTGGCAATTTGGTGATAAACCAACAAATCACATGTGTTCTTGTTGATTTATGAATCTTTAATATGTTCATTTCATGATAGCATGAAGGAACATCTCATTTACAAACCTTTATTTTGACCCCTCATGAGACACTTTGGGTGCAGATACTGTAAAACTGCCCATTGGGGTGTAAACGGGTAAATTGCTTCTAATTCAAACACACTGATGAGATAAATCAAACATTTTTGCAATATTATGTAAATGGAAAAATAAGCAAATGAGATACCCTTTTAAAATTGAGCTCAATTTTTTAAAGAAAAAATTTTGATATAATTTAATTAACCTTGTTTCAAAGGTTACTTCACAACAAACCAGTGTTGTCTGTGAATTATGCCTAGATCACACGAGCGTGGATAAGTGACGGCGAAGTTGTAGAGGTTCCAGGAAGTCAAGTTTCGCCCAATTTCGGCGTTTCAAGCCATTTTTGGACAATTATATAATCAATTAGAGGTTCTAAATCGTCGTTGATGGTTCCTATTACGACGAGGCTCTCGTTTTTTACGCCGAATCGCTCGTAATTACGGACGAGGCAAGAAGAGACTTGTGTCGGCGAGTTGTCAGGAGCCTCGACGCAGTTCCATTGCTTCAATGTTAAACTAGATTCGCCCAAGGAGTCTCTTTCTTCGCCCTAGCATGCTCTTTCTTCGCCCTAGCATCCTCTTACTTTGTCCTAATGTTCAATTACGCCCAAGCAAATACCTGTTACGGCCAAGCAAGTAGCTGTTTCGGCGTTTCAACAGCCTGTTTGTGTCGGCGAGTTGTTGTCTTTTTTCGCCGAAGTTCCATTGACTCAATGATAAGTAGCCTCGCCCAACCTGTCTCTAACTTCGCCCAACCTGTCTCTAACTTCGCCCAAGCTGTCTCTAACTTCGCCCAATCATTTTGGGGGGCTTTCTGGTCTCTTGCATCGTGGTTTCTTCCTTCGCAAAGATTCAACCGGTTGAATCTTTCGTGAAGCAAGTTCTTGCCTCACCATAGGGTCATGTGACTTCTAGGAACTTTTGGCGAGGAAGTTTAAGAAGCGCCGTAGACGAAAATATCGTCGCCGAATTGTTGAATCTAGCTTAAGAACCTCCCACTTTCCTGGAAAAGCAAGAAGCGACGCAACAAGAACCCTCTGTTACGTCTCCGTGAGAACTAGCCATTAGTAACTATTTACCTAGATAAAGCTCAATACAAATGCATGCCATGCAGATCAATTCAACAATTGAAGCAAAACAATTTTATTAATACCCAATCCCAAATTGCATTAATTATTAAGCTTCGCCTATATTAGTGACTGTTGAAGTAGAAATTTGTCTTTGTATGACTGACATCATAGTGATATGAACCTTCAACATAATATATATATAAAGTTCAGACTGATTGATGTATATCATGTGTAACATGCAGGGAAGTCCAATTTACACACCATGAATAGGCCTAATATCATAGTAATATGAGGGAAAAGTCTTGACCATTTGACATATATATCACATGACAGAATGTAATATGCAGGAAAGTCCAGACCAAATGATGTATATATATATCACATGTGTAAAATGCATCCAGGCCAATTATGTATAAACTATATATATATCACAAGTATTGCCCCTCCCTGTTGATGTGACCGCAAGAAGGAGTGAAATAAACTTTGCAATGATTGTCGACCTTTAACCAGTTGAGAAATACAGATGACAGGAGAAGTTTGAAATTGATTTTTCACCATCACAAAGTCATGATCACGAATGGCGGGAATGAAAGTTGGTTCTGCAAAATCACCGAAGTAGCGGATAACTTCTGGTATACATGCATACATCACATATATGGTGAATATCCACTACTATATACAGTGGTGGATCCAGAATAGGTCCCATAATGAGGCATAACCCCCATTCCTGGACCAATCAGATGGAAAATAGCATTTTAAGGAAAATGTGCAACTACTTGGACCTGGGATGCTGAAACGGTTCCTAGGTTTTTCAAGATCTGGAAAATCACAACCCAGTTTAAATACTGTCTCAAATTTATACATGGAAGATCTTGAACAGCGAGCCTTATCAACAGCACCATTGGATTGTAAACCAAAATTTTGGAAAAGATATGTGGATGATATCATGGAAAAGATTAATAGAGGCATGACACAGAAATTGACAGATCACATGAATCAAGTTGACAGCACGGGTAGCATCAAGTTTACTTTTGAAGAAGAGAAGGATGGAACGTTGCCTTTCCTGGATGCATTGTTAGTAAAGAGGCCAGATGGTACTGTCAAATTATTGATCTATCGCAAAAGCACCCATACAGACCAGTATTTAAACTGGAACTCACACCACCCCCTGCATCACAAATTAGGAGTTATAAGAACACTACATGACCGTAACAACAACATCGTGACAGAAATGGAAGACCGTGAGCAGGAAGAAAAGAGAGAAGAAGAGGCTTTGCGAAAATGTGGATATCCAGATTGGGCTTTCAAGTTGGTCAAGAAACAGATGTCAGAAAATAAAGACAAGAATCCATGGATTCAAAGGCTAGTCGATTCAGTATTATGCCTATATTTATAGAACAGTGATTAACCGGGATAGCCATATGCCTCTATTACATCTGTCTTGCAGATATGGTTATCATAGTTTTGAACTATGTGAATTTTGCAAAAAATGTCAGTGAGGAGTAATTGCCCTGATCTCAAATTTTTATCAAGAAATGTATGTGTCTGAAATGAAATTCCTTATTTCAATATTGTTCAATGAAACTCAACAGATTGTGATGCTGCAGTCTATCGTGCATTACTTATCATTTATACTATCACTAAGCAGACCAGTTGCACTGAGCTGTGTTCAATTACAACTGCACATTTTTGTTGATCTGTAGTGTTTTTTATATTTTTTTATTAGTTGTGTCTGATAAATGTGATGTGCTTAAGTGTGAAATTGCTTAACAACAGCACTGTGGCTGTAACACCAATGAAACAGAGTTCAGGCCTGTTTGTTTATAGGCCTACACATAAACAAGCTATTGTTGTGATGTGGGGCTATTGGTACTTACAGGAACGGAACGAAACGGAACGGAACAGCCAGGGGGGTCACTGCAACTATAACATATAAGTTGCCTACTTGTCAATGAGGCTCAATGGGGTGTGACTGATGCACGATGGGGTGTGACTGATGCCCACCCCTCAGTGTGTAATTGATGTGTCTGGCTCCTGGAGATCAGACATCTCTTTTAAAGATAACTTAAAGAGAGTTAGATCTGGTGATGGTCCATTATAATTATGACTCCTTCAGTTAACTTGGATCTGCCTATTATGATTATCTGCCAATCAATTAGGCTTTATGGATATTTGTAGAAAGAATTAAATGGCTCAATCCTAGTTAAATGGGCAGATTCCAAAAAGAAAAAATATTTGAAGATTGTTTGCTGTAATTTCTAGCAGAATCACTTGACAATCTTGAAATTTGGCAGTTATTTAAAAAACCAGTAAGCCTATAGAAATATAGTCATATAAAATCTTTAAATAATTTGTGATGGCAACTGAGGTAAATTGCATGTTGCATGGCCAAAAAACGGGAAAATGGCATGTCCAATGACTGTCTGGTTTCATATTATTCAGTGCTGTGACACTATTTTTGCAGGTATTGATTTGGAATGTGAATGGAAATGTTCCTAGCAATAATAGCTTTCATAGAAATGCAAAACTCGTTTTGAAATGTAAAAATAAGTTTACAAGGTAATTTTAAAAAGTCACATAATTCTGTAAATTACGTTACTAAGAAGAAGGGCCAGTTCAATCATGTAAATATTTGCGTATTTTCCCAATTAAGAACTTTTAACAAGCTTGAAAAGTCTAGTTTTGGTCCAATTTACAGTCTTGAAAACTATTGAAAACTCTCTTCACAGGATCAAAGAAGGTAGAAAAGTGATTTTGTCGTTTTTCCATATAAATTACGTTACCATGACATACAGCAAAGACCAACAGAGGTAGAAAAACCATTATTTTGTATTTCTGTAGGCCTGTAATATCTGAGATCATCTGGCAAATTTCATGAATTTGTGACAATTATTTTTGCACTGAGAAGGGAAAAACTGCAAATATGCGTACATTTCTTCTAAGCAGTGTAAATTACGTAACCATTTTTTATTTAACCTGTAAAATTTTATTGGAGAGTTGAAAAATAAAACTTAAGATTAGTGAAAGATATTCCAGAAACTACAACTCTTCAAAATTTATGAAAGATATTCATCAAAAATGTTTGTTTCCGTGATGGTCATGCACTTTTTCACTTTTTTAGACAGAAATTAGCCCATTTAACTGGGATTGAGCCAATTTATTGAATTGATCGGACAGATTGTATTGATGTAAAGATGTAAATGATTATTCAGTGCACTGTGTATACAGTGTATTTGACCATGTTACCCTTGAATTCCATGTTTTACTTTTGAAAAATAAAGATAAAACAGAATTAAAAGAAATTTATTAAAACAAGAGATACATTTGTTACTTTGAGGCAGCGCTGCATTAAGTTTCTCCATGCATGGGAACATGCAGCAAGGACAATAAGCCCAATATATGTCTATCTATTCTATTTACTTGCTGCTTTTGAAAGAATTAATTATTTCCCTTGTATAGTATGATGAAGGTATATACATGTACCTTCAATTAAATTTAGAACTAAAGATTCAATGAATTGATAATTATGTCTGTTGACAAATAAAAAAACATCTGTAAGCCGAGCTTAGTTACAGATAATCGGCCATTTAATTGTATCTGATTACAATGACCAATGCTAATAAAGAACCAATCTCAATCGATGAAGTTTTGTAATTGAGTTATAGATTCAATAAAAATTGACTATACTCAACAGACTGTAGAAATATATATGTCCTCTTGGGCTAAAAGTCCGATCATTCAACATATGGATTACATATGTCTGGAAAACTCTGCCTCCATAGTTGAGGTATTTTTGTTGATTTCTTTAATTAGCAGCAATACAAAACTCAAGTCATGTGCAGGCCTATTTTGTCTCTAACATAGCCTACATAAATTACTTACATGAAACACAAAATCTTCAGATATAAGGCCAACATAAGTAGAACATGGATAGATATTTATTTGCTCTGGTGGATTTTTCTTTCTTGTTCCGTCTTTTACCATTAGCCCTATAGGTAATGGTAATTCACGGAACGGAACGGAATAGGCAGAGAACCTAAGATCAACCATGAAGTGATTAAAATTCTTCAAAGGGATGATAAAGGGGTCAACCAGAGGCCCAACCCATTGCTGATGGGACTGTTGCATGGATCAGCTTATGTTTATCTTTTAAGTGGCTGAAAAATGTGGAATAACAGTCTGATAACAATTAACTGAAGTTATAAAATAACTATCAGCATTGCAGGCCTATCCCACGACCTCACTGTTGGTGACTTTGTGGTAAAAGATACCATCTGTTTAACTGTCCCATTAGTAACTTGTGCTGCAGGGTTAATCTCAGTTCATCCTTTTGATAATTTTAAATTGCTTCATGGCCATTTGAGGTTATTGGATAAAACTCTGGGAAAGGATTCACTGAACCACATAGACTACTAGTATGAAAGAACAAATATTCAAGCAATTTCAAGAAAAAATAAGTTTATTCTCTTGCCAAAAAGTAGCATTTGGGCATTAAAACATCTAACCATAAACTTATCTATACAGAGATGAATAACCATTGAAAATGTAAACAACTTCAACAAGGACAGCATTATAAGATTTCTGAGAGTAACCAGTGGGAAAAAAAATTACACTGCATTCCCGATCTCCATGTATTTTAGCCACGTTTTTTTTTCATGATATCTTGAACAGAAATAACTAGTGTATACTTCACACATAGATGATATAATTATGTGCCAAAGCAATCTCAATGTTTTTCAATACTGTTGGTTCAGTGAGAAGTTTATGCCAGAGGCAAATACTGGCCGAAGGTTGGCCAATAGATTAAGCAACAGTTAACACCAAAATATAGCATAGCTCATCAAGATAATGTACTGTCAAATCAACCCCTTTCTCAGATTTGTGGTTTTGGATAGATAGATAGATAGATAGATAAATAGATAGATAGATAGATAGATAGATAGATAGCATTGCATTGCATTGCATTGCATTGCATTGCACTTATGCACACGTATACACAATTTTCATCAGAAAGTCACATAATAAAAAGATAACTTTGGAAAACAATAACATACACGGTAAAAAAAAAATTGGAGAACAGTTAATCTCCATGGGAACCAATTTTTATCTGAATCTTTTTATCATTTGAGTTTTTTATCTATCAACATTTTCTTTTGGCTTGTATGATTCAGACAATAAGTCAGTCATACCATGTAGTTGTCTAACAATAATAAGTTGTTTAAAATAGCCATTTCCACTTTGCCATGATTTTCACAACTGATATACATCTGTCTACAAGTTGACCACTATTTGCTGCCACCTAGGGTGCAAAATTCGCGAGCTCCTGTGAGCGGTCAACAGAATTTCTATCTCTGGAAGAAACCAGGACAGTGTGGAAGAAACCAGGATAGTTCCATAATTTAGTGATGGTCTAATTTATTTCCAAAAACTCTGCAAGTGTCTAATATGCCTTTTGTTGGCTTCAATTTTAAGCAGACAGCTAGTAAATACCAAAATAAGTTGGAACTATTTTTTATCATGGAGGATGTATACATTGTAGCTCACATATATTGCCAGTATAGAGGGGGCCACTTGTGGCATGGACAAGACATTTTGCTGAGTGTAACACAGCTTTTATGAAATTGTGAATTATATTGTTGTCCTAGTTCATAAATCTCCATAAAGTAACAGAATAAATACAATTGAGCATTTTTGATATCACAAAACAAAAACATCGGCTTTGTATGGACACATGAATAAGTGAGAATGCATTCTTTTTGGACCCTTTTCTAACCACAATTTAACATGCACTAAATGGCATAAGTAGATTGAATACCATCAAAATTCTGATGAGTATAAAATCGTCCCTTTCACAGGCAAAGTGTATGCTAAAGTTTCAAAACTTTCTTTTTGTCTCATGATTTCCAAACATTTTCATCCAAAGCAGTGGACTGGATATTTGCCAGCAACCATGCTTTGTGAAAGTAGTTTGGCGTAGTAATATGGACAGCTGTTGTTCGACCTGATCTGGTGATCTGTCCAAAACAGATCAAATTATTGTTGACCCAATTCGATTTTCCAGGGACTGTCAGCATTCTGCTGCCACTTGACAGTCCCGTACAGAGACAGGATATACATTGTATGTTTATTTTCATAAAAATATACTTTAAAAACCCTTGATAACCATTAAAGTATTGAGTGTATAGCCATATTAGGAAAGAAAAATAAAGTAAAATAAAATGAAAATTTGCAGAATAAAGTAGATTTTTTAAAAACTAATAAAAGGATATTTTAGAAAATTATATTTTGAAAGCATTTTTCTTCATTAATATATCTCCATAATTTCATGACTGCTGCTTTTGATGTGTTCTGCATATTAGCCAACCAGGTAACCACCAACTGAGACTGACATAAAATTATGTAACAGTTACACAATGAATGCAGAGACATGGAGCAGCCAAGCCTGATATCCACTGAAGTTTTTACCTCAGTGATCTTGATTTCAGTCATTGAAAGGATTAGCAGGGAAGACAATTACCCTCTGACATAACATTACATAATCAAGACTTCTTCAGTGCTCCATTAAAAAAAGCCAGTCGGTCTGATTCATTCACATTTAATTTTCATGCAAATAACTAAATAAAAAGGGGTGACTTTACTTTATCTTCTAAAATACATCACTGAGTTTAGATATTAGCATAAAGTTATAATAACTGGGAGTTAAAGATTTAGTGTCAAAATTTTAAAATATTAACAAACAAATGCATGTTTTTGAATATAGGCCTACTTAATTAATGCTTTGAAAGTCCACATATAAAATTTATATATTTCCTATTGATAATAATTGATGAGGAGTGGTACAAAATTATTGTGGCAAATCTGATTGACCAGGGCCAAATATTTACTGATGTCTGATTACTCTGAAAATCTTTCATGTTTATGTAAGTTTGTTAATATTGACCTCTGCTGTGAATAAAGATTTTCATATTGTTCAAAATTAGCATGATGATGATGTGAAACATGTCAGGTTTATTTCGACAAAAAATGTCAACGACTGGTATGACATCAGAATGAAATGGAGAGTAAATAGACATTTTAACAATTTTTTGCATTTTGAATCATAAATTTCAATAGAATCATTTGCAATAACTCATGCGATGGCTGTGACTATTAGTCCACAGTGTGTCTAACTACAATAATAATGTTCGAAAATTGGGATTTTTTCTAATTTTTTGGGTTTTTATAAAAATTCATAGGACAAACATTCCAACTGAGTTTAGATGATTAAAGAGGCATAAATTAGACACCAAATTCGAAAAATTCATAGATTTAACTCCAAAATTGACTAAATCATACAGGTTGAAAATAATAGTATTTTTTCATATTTTTCGTAAATTGTTGTCCGTTCAACTTTTGCTTAGCATTTAGACCCACAAAAAACACATCTTGAGTATTTAATGCATACAATATGCAAATTTCAGTGTCAAAAGTACGGCATTTTTTTAGTTCTGTCCCAGAAACCAAAAAAAAACAATTTTTCAATAATTGTGAGAAAAGTATTTATGTCATGGGATTAGACCTATAGAAGGCCCAACTTGATAAAAGATACTATATTTACCCCAAAATGATAAATATACATGCCACAGTTTTGGCTTGACACCCAATACACAAACTTTTTTTTTCCACATTTTTCAATAATTGTGAGAAAAGTATAAATCTCCTGTGGATTAAACCCCTAAAAGGTACAACTATGATAAAAGATACAATGATGTCCGAAATGTAAAAAGTATACATCCTATAGTTTTGGCATTACTCCCAATACACAAGTGGGACGCCCGTTTTCCGGAAGAGCGCCCGCCCGCCGGACGGACAAACTTTCCCAAAGTATCTACAATACCAGTCGGCAATGTATATGCCGAGGGTAAAAAACAAATATTGTTTGGTGCAAAAACCCCTGTGGGCGGCTCAGGGCAGCTTCCTTTTTTTCGTAGGCAAGATTTCATTGCCAACACCTGAATTCGACGAACATTTTACATTATGTTACAACTCCGGATCATCTCAGATCACTTTTACTGCCTTTGATCACATTATTAATTCACTTGAGGTATGAAGTTTTTCAAGTCTTCACACTTACTTAAATTAGCTTATTTTTGTCATTATCAACTTTTTTTCTTCCTTTTTGACAGCTGGGATAGCCTGACTTGCATACCAGCGCAGGTCAAGATATATCCATTATTCTGTACCATTGACATCCAAGCGATCTTTAAATAATGAGAAGCATAGGGCCTTCTCTGGCTTCTCAAGAAACAAAAGCAGCAAATAAACAAATTCACTAATAAATACAATAGGTTTAATTCAGGCTTTGTGCTGCATGTCAGGGAGTGAGAAACTTAAGATAGATGGACACTATTTGGATAGATAGAAAGATAGATAGATATAGATAAATAGATACATAGATACATAGATTGCTTGATTGATTGATATACATCTGGTTTGATTGACAGTCCGTCAAACCATTGACTGAATGATTGATGGAAGTATTGATGGAGTGTGGAAGGTATAGAAAGGTCAAATCCTCTTCCAAATCAGGAAAATCGGGATTTCTGTCAAATTCTGCGTTTTTTTTTTTCAAGTCCTCTTCTGCGCATGTATGTTTCTGAACTTATTTCAAAATATGCACGTTCAATAGCCCATGTTCAAACTTTGATAATCAACTTTGTGATCATTTGAGAAATTGTGAAATACTTGATCCAGTCAGATGTCGAATATCTATGTAATATATCTATCTATCTATCTATCTATCTATCTATCTATCTATCTATCTATCTATCTATCTATCTATCTATCTATCTATCTATCTATCCAACATGTCATCCAGGAGATTCAGACATATTGTCTTAGTGTCAAAAACACCAAAATTCAGCAAATAGCTCTGAATGTGCTTTTCGGGGCTATTGTCTGTTTTTAGTGATATTCAGACCAATAATCTAAATCTTGTTTGAAGTATCTATTTATAGCTATATGTTCAGCAACGTTGATGCAGTGCTTTTAAAATAAATTAAATGCACCTTTATTCGGGATGTACCAGTAAGATTCTTCTTGGCTTGTTAGGCTTCTTTTACAGTATATAAAGCCCCCTGAGTCCAGAAAATCTACTTCCAACGCGAATTCCTGAATATACTTTTAACTGCATTTGAACCTAACCTGAGTGCGTATTTTAGTTGAAAAACTTTTTACACCATGAAGAAAAGCTAGTTCTTATAACATATGAAGGCAATGTGAGATGAGAAACATGCAGCTAAATGAAGGTTGAAATATTTCACCTTTTCTAAGTAGATTTTGGTAGAAGTAGATTTTGGTTTCAAAAGTAGATTTTTGTAGGAAAGTAGATTATGGAAAAGCAGATTCTGGAAAAAGTTGATTTTGACTGGTATTCTGCTATGTACAACTGTGGAAAGGTTATCTTAATGCGGACAATAGGCTACAAATTTTCCTTGTTCCGTCAAGTACCATTACCATAGTAGCTACTGGTATTTCACGGAACGGAACGGAACAAGGGGTGGGGAGCAGTTGAGGGTTCAGACCAGGTGAAGACCTCAGATGAACCGTGAACCAATATAAAGTAGTCAAAGGTATTAAAAGAGGTTAATCTTTGGCATAACACATTGTTAATGTGGCTGTTATACAGGCTGATGTTTATCTTAATGGGAGAACATATGTGGCACAATAAAAAATCTAACCATTTATGAGGCAGACATTGTGGGCCAATTAAATATCTTCACGTAATGGCTGCAGATGTTAAGGGAAACTAGAGTACAAATCCAACTTTAAAAAAAAAGTATTTAGTACATTTCACAGTCTAGTGGTAAGCGTTCTTTTAAATGATATGATTGAAATTATTTTAAATACAGGCCCTACTAAACTGTATTAAATATACACTTAAAACGCCCATGCCCCTTGGACCACAAATAAGTAAAGTAGCATTTTGAAGTAAGAATGTCTAATAGTAGGCCTACTAATATAGTTGAGGGCAGGGGATGGTTGACTGCTCAGTGGGTGACATAACATGCAACCTACCAAATCAATCAATCAATCAATCAATCTATCAATCTATCTATCTATCTATCTATCTATCTATCTATCTATCTATCTATCTATCTATCTATCTATCTATCTATCTATCTATTTATCAACACATTCTCCACATATAATGAAATACGTACTTTATGGACTTTTGTCACCTGGAAATGAAGGTTGTATTTAATTCTGAAGGAACATGTACAATATAAAGAATGTCATTTATTTTCCGACATGGATATGGGTATTGTGGAAAATGAACGTGGTTTCTGCTGAATTGTGGCCTTTTGGGCAATAGTTGGCCCTCATAAATTTCTGCAACCCTGTAAGATAGTCTTTATGATGAGAGATGCTGAGGCTTTTATGCAGCTTAGAAGTGACCTATCTGCAGACAAGCTTCAAAATTTGCACTATCAATTATTGTGGAAATCGAAATAACAGGACAGTTTTCCGTTTTAAATAGTAAACAATTAATATTCTATATATCCATATTTCGCAATGGTCAGACTATGTTATAATTAACATGAAATATTTGAATATCAAGATTATCTCATTTAGGTGACATTCTGCGGACATTTCAGCTTTAATCCTGATGTATGATATTGATTCTGCTTTATATGAAGGTTCCATGATCTAAATGTCTCACTTGAATGAAAGGCATGGAGTCTCCCTCCCTTCCTCCCTTCCTCCCTCTCCTGCCTTTTCCCCCTCGCTTGCTCTCGATCCTCTATTTCTCCCATCCTCCACGGTCTTACTCTCTTCCTCCCTTCCTCTCGTCCTCCCTTTCTCCCTCTCTACGAATCTGTCTTTCTCTCTTCCTACCTCCCGATCCATCCTTCTCTCCCCCTTCTCTAATTCCCGACTCTCTTATTCCTTTTAAATCAACCACCTCACTATTAATGGCATTTCATCTGATCTCGGACTCTGACTCAGAATGTATTTATTTTATGTTGCAAGTTAGAGTGAGTATGGATTTTAAAAAAAGTCTAAAATTAATGTAAAATCGTATTCAGGAATGGATGATTTATTTACAAAAGAGCAACTTACAGGTTATATAAATTAATTAGCCTATATGCTGTTTCCTAACAAAATCCATCACACTTGTGGAATTTTTGCTTCTGTGCAATGATTTAGTTTTCTCTTAAAATCATTCTCCTGACAAGCTTCAACTGCAAATCCAGTCATTCAACTGTCTTCATCTAATAATGAGCTGAACAGTGATGCATCCAATGTTTGGATCACTCTGGCACTAGAAGTATAATAGTCTTATATGGCATTTCTCTTTCTTCTTTTTTTTAAGCAATATTTCACAAATAAAACACAGAGCAAGTCAACCCCAGCTACTTGAAACAATTTCTATATTTCTGGTTTGTTTCTCAAAATATACCACTCATTGTAAATTCACCGAATATTGGATAAACATAACATTTAGGATATTTCCATTTTAATTTTTAACTTCATTGAGATATCTCTATGTATGAATATAACTAACAGATATGTAAAGAGGTCAGCTATACTTATTAGATAGATGCTGTTATACCCATATTACAATAGAAGGGTTACAAGAAATGATAATGAGATAAGACACCACCCCTATAATAATCTGATACCTCAGCAATGATGCATTCAATGGACATCCGTAATATATGTTAGAAAATGAATATAGGGGTAATGAAAACACAGTCCAAATAAACTAATTTGAAAAGCAATATAGTTAAAAAAACAACAACAAAAAACATTCAATGTGATTTTGATACATTTTCTTGGATAAAGTTAACCCCCCATACTCCCCGTAACCCAACCAGTAAAAGCCTACATGGAGTATCCCAGGTAATAAGAAGTGGGGGAGGGGTATTACAAGTGATAACCCCCCCCCTTTCAAAAAATGTTAGCAACACCTAATGAATAAAATATTTTCTACAGACTAGATGAGTTTTTAAGGGGGACACGGGGGGTGCACCCCCCCCCCCCCTAAAATCAGAGATTACTTTCATACTTCTATTTGACAATTAAAAAGCAAAATATACCCCCCCCCCTCAATGGAAATTTCTGCATCTCCAATACCCTGGATTGACCACATTGAAACAAACTTATAAAAATATTGAAATGAGGTGTGGGATTCCCAAATCGATTTTTACTATAAAAAAGAGAAGCTGGATCTTCATTAATACAAAAATAAGGTTTTACTTATGTGTAGGCCTGTTTAGGCAAGAATGAACGCACCTTCAATGAAGAGTGATATGCATTCACCTATTGGTCTGGAATAATAGTTTGACTGGATATAAAGACTGTCCTTCATTTTCCTCAAGAGATCAAAAATGAAATACAATATTCAATTTGCTTTTGCAATGAAGACCATTCTTCATTTTCAACCTCTTTTTGAGAGAATGAAGACCAGCTTTCATTTTCTAGAAACATGTATAAATAAAGAATGGTGTTCATTCTCAACAGTTGTGTGATCTATACATGAGAATGAAGGACGTCCTTCTTGTTCCTTCAGAATGAAGACCGGTGTTTATAGTTAGGTGCAAAAAGTCCATAAAGTACGTATTTCATTCTAGGGTGGAGAATGGGCTGCTATTTATCTATCTATCTATCTATCTATCTATCTATCTATCTATCTATCTATCTATCTATCTATCTATCTATCTATCTATCTATCTATCCGGTTGCTCCTGTATTTATGCACTTGGTAAGCATATTAGGATGAAGGAGGACATGACCGCCCAACAAAAGCCCAGGTGACCCTGCAAGAGCTGGACTGGAACTCAGGACCCAGCAAATGGCAGCCTAGCCACCACCAGACGACCTAGCTACCCTCTCTCCCCAGAGGAAGAAAATAAAGTAAAGGAAGACGGAAGGCAAGAGGAAGGAAATGAAGGAAGGAAGAAATAGAAGGTAGGAAAAGAAGAAAGGAAGGAAAGAAGAAATCTTAAAAAGAAATGAATGAAGGGAGGATGGAAAGTAGTCGGGAAGAAGAGAGGAAGACATGAAGGAAAAACAGGAAGGACATGAAGGGAAAAAAAAGGAAGGAAAAGAAAAATAGGGAGAAACCCCCCTCCCCTCTGAATCCGCTACTGTGAATGTCTGAGATAGATAAATAGATCAGGGTGTCTGTCAATCTTTGAAAACTGGATTTGATTTTTAAAAAGCTACAGACACCCTGTAGATAGCCATGATAACCCTAGATAGATATTAGGCATTCATTGTATACATGTATGCGTTAATTATGAAATGTTCAAAATTTCAAATTTTGACAGAGAAATAGTTGAAGTGGGGAGGCGGGTGCACCAACCAAGTTTGGCTGGGGGACTGCAAAGTTGGCCAGGCTGTGTGAGCTGGCCAATAACCCTTACGCCCTGCCTCAGGCACCCGAAACTTCCCATGTGAACTGAAAAACAGCCATTATAAAACTTCCACATGTTAAAAGAAAATTCCATGTTAATGGCCCTTTTCATTATATAATGTCCTTAAATCCACCCGGTGAACAACTAGGATATATATTTGTCTTTTGTGTTTTTTTGCCTTGAAGAATTGGGGACGGGGGCAGGGAGTGACCTTCAGCAATGGTCCACCGTCCACTGCCGCCAAAGCAGCCCCAGAAATAATGTCCTAAGCTGGCCGTTGTTCCCGGGGAGGGGGGGGGGGCTGTATACATAATTCTATCTTAGGTAATAAGAAATAGATCGGACACTCCTGCACTTCAAAGGTACACACTGCGTTGCGGTAGGGGCCTAATGACCATTTAATTACTTTGAAATAAGAGCAGTAATTACCTCAATTCAATTCTCAAGAACCCAAAGAAACAATGGACTGGATATGAAAAAGATATATTTTTATGATTTTAGTTGAATTTATATAAAAAAGGAAATATGTTTCTGCCAAAGTTATGTACTAATAATCTGGTCAAATATGGTTACATATATTTTAAAATAATTATTTGAGATATGTTTTTTTTATGTTATTTTTTGTTCTTAAGAATCATTTTACATCCATGCATCTTTCATAGATCGACAGAGAATTGTTAGAACTTTCCAAAATGGGGTCTGCCTGTTCTATAGGCCAAATGATAGTGAAATTATGATCATTCAAAGTGCTTTGGATCTCCAACTAGTTATACTTGTCTTCTAAAAAGTAGCACTTTTAAATGCATGTAACTCAGTTCGAGGATATTCGAAGATTAAACCATTATAACCATCATTAGGACAAGATTCTTGGCTTTCAAATGAATCTAGTCTCATCTACGGCTTTCCATGGATTGGAGGGTTTATTTGAGTTTTAAAAAATCATGTTTTTCCGAATTTAGTAACATTTTGGTCAATAACTCAAGTTATTGCAGGCCTATGATTAAAATAAAAACATGTACAGAATTGTCTGAATCTGCTTGATGCATATCAGTTTGTTTTATATACACAAGATAAAAAATGTAAAACATTCATTTTCAGCCTCTATCTTTAAAAGGGGTGAAGATGAAGATGCTCTGTGCTCAATGAAGCGCAGTGTGTACATCAAACAAAATATGTGATTAACAACTCATTACGGATTTTGGGCCAGCTCTGGGCCAATATGAAACCTTGGTAATGACCATGTAATGATAACTGTTTTATGACTTAAGTGAGTTTCCAATCTATTTCTTATTCCCTAAGATTCTATGTTATGTAATGTTTTCAAGTCTAGTTTTAATGATTGGGGCATTTAATATAGAGAATGTAACTATATACATAGTAGGCCTTAATTAACATTACATCCTCCTAATTGATGAACAATGCATATTATAACTACATCAATGATGATTTAGGCCTACACGAGCGCTAAATTAACTTAGTTTAGTAGGCCTAGCACAAATTGCCCATATATATAAGCACACATGCAGCAACCATACATATGCCATATATAGCACAATTACCCTAATAGCTGAATTTAAACAGAAAGCCAAGTATCATATCGTAATTATTAAATTAGGTATATTTCCCAGTTTGTGATTTGAATCTTCTTTTCATGAAGCACTTCATGACCAGGGGTGTATCTAGAAATGGCTTGAGGAGGGGGGTAACCAGAGTATGGCCCAATAATAGCTGAATTTAAACAGAAAGCCAAGTGTCATATCGTAATTATTAAATTAGGTATATTTCCCAGTTTGTGATTTGAATCTTCTTTTCATGAAGCACTTCATGACCAGGAGTGTATCTAGAAATGGCTTGAGGAGGGGGGTAACCAGAGTATGGCCCAATAATCATATCCCCCCCCCGGGCCCCCCTAAATACACCACTGTCCATGACAGGCTACGTAATTAGCCTAACTGATTTGCAGTGGAAGTTGGCACTGGTTCCGTTCCGTTCCGTGGAATACCATTAGCAATGTAGCTATTGGTAAACCGCGGAACGGAACGGAACGAACTTTCAAACACCCAATACAAGACTACTTAATACCTACAGTGTATCTTCTTCTTATCTGGGCTATAGTAGGTACTTGTCTTGTGAAGGCCTGAACCAGTGTGCCATTATTAGGTGGACTGATATCAATCATCCCCCAACATATGTGCGATGATGATACATGTATCAAAAAATGACCACATATATAATCCTGTCAGGTTCTTTACCCCAATCTATATCCACGCATCTGGATCTGAATGGCCATTACATTTCACGCTTAGTGCCATTCACTCTCTTTCAAGTTTAAATGGCCTGCAATTAAATTTGTTCAGGACCATCACACATACAAAGTACCATACATTTGGCTACAAAAAAAATGGATTAAATACAAGTAACCCCCCTGGCTGTTCCGTTCCGTTTCGTTCCGTTCCTGTGAATACCAATAGCCGTGATGTGGTACACCAGGAAATCAAAATATTGGAACCCAAAAATTCCACACAGTTCCAATCCAACGAGAAATTAAGGTTGTAAAATTAAAGCTACATGGCCAAATTGGTAAAAATAAAATTATGTCTTGATCAATCATAATATAGTACTTATTGGCAAGTTATTGCATAAATTGTGCTGTATTGGACAGTCATTTTACTTGATAGAAGACAAAATAAATCAAAGAAGACATGTACACTGTAAGTGAAATTGAATTGACATTTATTTTCTAATCTGCTCAACTTGATATCACATTAATGACCACTTTTTAAATTATTTACCCTCATTCACACTGTGGTGTAATTTACAATATAAAACATAAAATAATTACAATTAATCAAAAGCATTGTGGTATACTTTCAAGAAATTCTGCAATTGCAATAACTTGATATTTTATTTTGACACAGATCAATGAATAATTGCAATCATTAGACACTACCTGCCAACTCAAGCCAATTCCATTAATTGATATTACCTTTGACACTGACTGATCTCCATAATAATTGCAATCATTAGACACAACCTGCCAACTCAAGCCAATTGAGTTGATATTTTCTATGACACTGCTCAATGAGTAATTGCAGTCATTAGACACTAGCTGTCAACTCTGAATCACTTCAGCAGGTGCTCTGAATGTGTCACTGCTTAGTAAATGGTATATAAAGAACCAGCCTTGGTGCATCTGTTCAGTGTACAACAAGACATGCTCCAAGAAGAACATGCCAAAGAGGATGAGAAAAAGAGGATAATGGCTTTTCAGTACATCTTAAGGAAAAAAGGTAAATCTTATGTTATGATTTCTACTTGCTTGGCCTAGTCATCTTGTGCTTCTTGTTTCAAGCAGTTGTCCATTGGCACCTTCCCATAGTAGTAGCATAGACTGCATATCATGCTGTCCCATCCTCAGAGACATTTTTTAAAGTTAGGCCTACCTTGTACCTAAAATGTAGTTTTTGCAGTAATATCATGCTAATTATGTATTATCCAAAAAATAAAATAAATAAATACATAATGGAATTTTTACCTTATTACCTTACTTAAGTCATATCATTTATAATGACATGGTTGGTAGGTTCCGATCAAATATTTAGGATGACTCACTACTATTCAATGACAAATTTGCAGACAGACCTGTCACCATATCACTGGTTTTCTGAATATGAACACCACAAAGTTGATAATCACAACAAGCTGCTTGTGTACCTGCATCAGCTTGGTATATAGCTGCAACCACAAGCATTGCTTCAGTGGGTGCACATAATCATTTAAAAAGTTCACTAACATTCCAAAAGAAAAAGCCTTTTTGAAGCCTTTGTTAGAGTTCAGTAAAGTCAGTTACAAATCACTGATTGCTCCCTGGTGCGTTCCCGCCAGGTAAACCCAACGGGATGCTAACAGCACCACTGGACCCGCTCGCTTGCCTGAGCGTCATACGCCCGGCTAGCGGGATACCGACAGTCCCAGTGGGTCCACTCGCTATGGGTGCATGCTTGCGCAAAGTTGTACAGGATTGTTTAGAGCTCTATCGATCGTAAATATGATCGTGGACGATCGTTTTCGATCATATCTAGGCCGCTGGGTGGTTTTCAGGCAGTTCTTGCCACCACAGACGCTTTCTGAGGCAAATCTGCATTACGGTAATTTGAATTTCCGATTTTGGCGGGCTTTTTTGTCATCTGTATGTCAGACAGCTATGAAGCCACACATGACTCTCCGCAAATTACTGGTGCATCCGAAGGACAAGTATGATTTAAAGGAAAACAGTGGAGTTGTATACAGAATACCATGCAAAGGATGTGATCAAGCCTACATAGGAGAAACAGCAAGAAATTTGGGATACAGGTTGGAGGAACATGAGAAGGATGTTGAAAACAAGATGGAAGTCAGATACACAAGATCTCAAAGAAAAACATCAGAAAAGGAATACAACAAGTCAGCCATAACAGACCATGCTTCACAAGTCAATAATGTCATCGACTGGAGAAACACCAAAATAGTAGCCAAGGAATCAGACACACTTATATAAAGAGACAGATAAAGGAAGCCATCTGGATAAGGAAAGAGAATTCTCCAATGAACAGGGACGAGGGGGCCTACAAACTGAGTCATGTTTATGACACTCTTCTCACCACCCTGCCACCTGGTGGTGCACAGCTCCAGTAATCAGTCATTGCTGAGGAAGGTGACAGATTGGTCACCGAAACTGTCCAGGTATGGAAATATTTTGGATGTGTTACATAAACATTTAAATCTTTGGACTTTACCATCCTGATGAACTTCATAAGGAATACCAAAGAAGAAGAAGACGGGGAATCAATAGATACCAAAGAAGAAGGAGAATCAACAGATGCCAAAGAAGAAGGATAATCAACAGATGCCAAAGAAGAAGAGGGAGAATCAATAGATGCCAAAGAAGAAGAAGGTGAATCAATAGATGCCAAAGAAGAAGAAGGGAACAAATAGATGCCAAAGAAGAAGAATGAGAATCAATAGATGCCAAAGAAGAAGGAGAATCAATAGATGCTAAAGAAGAAGGGGAAGAAGGGGAATCAATAGATACCGAAGAAGAAGAAGGGGAATCAATAGATACCAAAGAAGAAGAAGAAGGGGAATCAATAGATACCAAAGAAGAAGGGGAATCAATAGATACCAAAGACGAAGAAGGGGAATCAATAGATACCAAAGACGAAGAAGGGGAATCAATAGATACCAAAGAAGAAGAAGGGGAATCAATAGATACCAAAGAAGAAGAAGGGGAATCAATAGATACCAAAGAAGAAGAAGGGGAATCAATAGATACCAAAGAAGAAGGGGAATCAATAGATACCGGAGAAGGGGAATCAATAGATACCAAAGAAGAAGAAGAAGGGGAATCAATAGATACCAAAGAAGAAGGAGAATCAATAGGAAGGCTACCAAAGAAGGGGAACTCCAAGGTTACAGAATGATACAAGTCAAACAATTTTTTCCTGAAACATATCACTTAAGAAGTTGCCGAAGTGTGAATATGGTTGGGAGGACATTATCAAAATTAACTGCACCACTAACAACACTGTCAACAGACCAACAAGCATAAAAGTTAGAAAAGGTTCAGATTTGGTACAGCCACATGACGACATGCCAATGTTGTGAAAATTCACCACCACATCACCAAAATTACCTTACAGAAACTATTTTCCAAATCCATGTCTCTGGGAAATTATAGCGAGGTTTAGTGGGTTGGGGTTTAATTTTCTTTTTGCCTTTCCATTCAATTCTATACGGAGGCAGATCTTGTTCTCTGCCTAAAAGAGGGAAGTTGTTTTCATAGCCTAGGCCCTTAGAATTTTAGCGGGACAAAGGTAAAATAAATCAATAATACAAAGCAAACAATGCAATAATTAAAAGATCCAAGGTAATCAAAAAGCTGAAGTGATAAAGACAGTCCTGAGATAGATGTTAGATGATTTGGGGCTTTCGTCCTGTATTTATGCACTTGGTAGGCTAATTAGGACAGGAGGAGGACACAGCAATGAGGCGAAGGGTGATAGAAACAGCTGTTCAACATAGTCCCAGGTAAGGTGACCTGGCAAGAGCTGGATTCGAACCCTGGACCCAGTGATTGGCAGTCTAGCACGCTACCACTAGTCCAACCCCCCCCCCCTCCCCCAAGCCAGTCAAAAGAAGAAATATGGCAGGGATCACAAACTGAAGAAACCATACATATATGCAGAGAATTATTAAATGGTTCTTCCAAAATGGGCCCAAACTTGCCTAAGCAGTCTATAAATACTTAAACCAACCCAGAAATCCCATAATAATGCTATTACAATACCTATAACTAATTCGAAAGATGTTTCACATTTGTGCACATCTGTACGACTAGACTTAAAGTCCAATGCTTCCATGTTAAAATACACAATTACTTACATGTTTAAGATGTCTACTTTTTAATTTTGTAATAGTAAATTTTGAAAACATGAGCTTTGAGGAGGGACGGTTGGATTGGAACATTACACCTTGTATTTATTCACTTGGTAGGCGGTAGGCTACTTAGGACAGGAGCAGCATACAGCAATGAGGCAAGGGATGATAGAAACTGCTGTCTAAGATAAGTTGTTTGAAATCAAATGGGTTAGAAGGGATTGTCGGCCACTGCACATTTCGAAATTAGGTAGGTTGGTAAGTATGAATATTACAGCCCTCTAAATCAAGATCTTGTCAGATGAGGCATTACAGCAAGCTGACACATACAAGAATATATAGCCCTAACATGACAGCAAGAAATATACCGCAAGAAATATATACATTCATTAAACTTATGACTTCAAAAGAGGAAAAAAAGATCGATTCAATTAGCACTGACAGAACCTAGACTATCGCAAGTAATATGTTTAAGGACTAGCATAATGTGTCTCTGAGGTGGTGAATGAATTTTACCCAGAATCAGCTTCAATCCAAATCCAGGTCTCAGGGAACTCTTGCCTAACTCTCGGAGAAGCAACCTTTGATTTTTTTCTTACTCCTCCTTCTTTTCTTACGATACTTGGCTTTAAAGCCTCCGAGTGGAGTTCTTAGAAAGTTAGATAGCACCATATATGCTTTTCAATGTATCTGATACAACAATGTGAGATGAAGAGACAGTGATACACTCCAAAGCAAAACCTGAGAAGGGATTTTTTCACGAAAGCAAAATCGAAAGGTATAAAGTATAGCAGTGGTCAGTATAAAGTTCAAGAGTGACCAGCAAAGTTTGACGACAGACCGAAGCAGAATTTACATGTATACAATCATACTTGTACGTAGTATGTACATGGTATATACGAAGGTTAATTATCACAAAATTGTGACAAATGTTGCTTACGACTCGTTAAGTGAATAATGCGAAAACAGTAACAACAACATGGTGAAAGGGGATTAGGAAGTGTTTGGAATTGATGACTTTAAAAGTCTCCGAAGTCGTGTCAGACAATAAATATACCCCGATTTCAGCTCTCGCCACATCCAGGTCTCAGGAAACATTTGGCGGAATTGAGGAGAGTTTGCAGGAGCTTCCATTGACGGAGCTTTATTAGGGGACGTGGGAAGCAAGGAATCTTGTCTTGTGAAAGTACCTTCCCTTCCCCCTTCCATGATGACATTGGCGTCATTTTCACCTGGAATGTTTGTGTTCACAATTCATGATAAAATAGTTTTCTGAAGGAAAATACTTCATGGAAACAGCAAGACTTGTTCATTCCATGTCAATGGAAGAATGGACGATTGGGGCTTCATGTTGATTATTTAGTACATATTTATGCACTCAGGAAGATAATTTTATTAGTACATATATATATGAGTTGAATGGATGAATGATTGGGGTTTTACGTCCTGTATTTATCCACTTGGTAGGCTAATTAGGAAAGGAGGAGAACACGGAAATGAGGCGAAAGATGATTTGAACAGCCGTTCAACGTAGGCCCAGGTGACCCAGCGAGAGCTGGATTTGAACCATGGACCTGGTGATTGGCATCCAGTCATGCTACCATTGAGCTAACCCCTAAAATTCCTGAAAGAAATTGTAAACAAAAGAAGAAGAATCAAAGGAATCAAACCCGCACATGGCCTTTAAGGTAGTTATTCAAAAACTTTGGAAGCACAAGTAGCACATTATTGTCCCAAGGGCTTGCTTTTCAGACACGCCCAGTGTCAAAAATATACAATAATATATAATACATTGCCATAATTCGCTGGCACATCCGAGAAAATATTGCCTATTGAATTGAATTCCTTTTTCTGTCTGTATTACTGACAACCAGAAAGATTAATAGCCAATTTAGTGTGTTTTCTTGCATCAACCAGGTAGCCCACCCAGTGTTAGTAGGGGGGAAAGGACTTTCATGTTTTTCCATTATTTCGGCAAAATGTTAAAACGAGTTTGAGAGTTACCTGTGTTTATAAAGGGAAGAACACATACAACATCTCTAACGAAGTAGTTGACTGAAGATATCTTAGCTGGAAATCAACTTTACTTATCAAATTTATAAAAGGAAGCAATGGATCAAGGCAATGAACGTGTTTTGCAAAATAACACACTTTATGTCAAGACCAGATGGATGGATAATTCGGTTTGACATTGTGTATTTATGCACTTAGAAGGCTAAAAAGAACAGGAGGAGGAAATGTTCATGCCGGGAACTTTTCAATGAAATATCCTTATGACAACCAGAGTATGCCCGCTAACTTAATTATAAAATTCTTAAATAAGTGATGCGTTGTGTATCATAATATAATATATTATTATTATGAGATGTGGTTGGAAAAAAAAGCATGCATCAAACAATGAAACTACCATTTGGATGAAAAAACAACAACAGATACTTGATACTTATTATGAATAAGGGACTAAACAACAAATAATATGAGGAATTTATATACTACAATATACACACTAAAACCTCCATGCTTATTTCGAAATTTAATTATACCCTGAACTGGCCTCGGTCCACAGCCATGTTTCTGGGAATTCGGACCTCACTTTGGCCTTCACAGCATTGTTGCCAGCCACTTTATAGATGTTTGGGTATATATGTAAAGCGTTAGGATACATTCCGAAGCGGCCTACCAAAATCAATGGCACAAAAGATTAAGTTCATAACCTACGTAATTTCAATGAGCGATTATAAATCAGAAGTGTTGAGGACATATTTCCCCATCTGTTCCAATGTAACTTGTAAGGAGTAGTTGGCAGATCCATAAAGCAGCATTCCAGAAGAGCACCTTTGTAAAAATATATGGACGGATGATTGGGTCTGTTTTCATACACCAGGAAGGCTAACTAGAATGGAGTGCATGAGATGCACAAAAGTATCTCTGCTAGGAAAATAAATAGATTCTAATCATTCTATTTGACTCATCTTGAACTAAATAACTTTTGGTAGGGATCTCTCAACGAGGTGTTGCATGATTTAGGAATGACTATTTGGTGTGAAATAAACTAGATGGGAGCATTACGAGCAGGGGGTCAGCAGTGATTGCCAGACAGATAGTGTTTGCTGTAAGTCATGAAACTTTGACCCTAGAGTTAGCCCCAACCTACAGGTGTCCCCTGAGGTGCCCCCTCCCTTGGGGTTGTCCCACTGTCCTACCCTTAAGGAGTATCCCCACGATACCCCTCAGGGTTACCCCAGCAGGGCACACCCTTATCTATCTACTTTTCTATAGATCTATCTATTTGTAACTGGTCCTCTCATGCCAATTAAAAGCTGGGGTAGCCAAGAGCCTTGAAGACTAACAAAATCTCTATCTCCCAGCACTGACAATAAATTCCTCCTCTGCCATCACCTAGTGGACATAAAGGAAACTAAGCATCTATACACCACCTAGCAGGAAAAGCAGGAACTACTCCAAAGTGTGATTGATCTTCATAGTAAAATAAGCAAATAAGCTTGAAATAAAGTCAGATTTTATCAAGGAAAAGAGTCAAGTGCATGCAATTATGTATGATGGAGCACACAGGTACTCAGTTGAAGAAAAATGAATGAATGAATGAATGAATAAGTGGAGCAGAGTAAGTGTGACAGTGTGACATGGGGGAGCAGAGTAAGTGTGACAGTGTGACAGTGTGACATGGGACGGGATTCTAGGAAGCCAGGACTAACAAGATCTCTGTCTCCTAGCAGAGATAATTATGACAGCCCAGCACACTACCGCAAGACCAACCCTCCCCCCTCTTTTGTATATCCCTGCCGGGTATAAGATACAACAAGAATCCATGGATTCAAAAGCGGCCTTTGGCGATTGTATATTCTGGATTGAAATCATGAAGATGGTGATTTATATATTATTACATGGATTGTTTTGTATTGAGCAGTGATTGCCAGACTGATAGTGTTTGCTGCAAGCCATAAAAACTTTGTGGGGAACCTCTTAGAAGATAAGTGAACTACTTAAGTCACAGTGGGCACTTCAAAATATGGCATCCATTTTGGCAGCCATCTTGGAAATTTTCTCATAATTTATGAGGGAACCCCTAAGAAAATCCCCAAACCAAATAATAAAATTGCAGTGGGCAATTCAAAATATGGTGGCCATTTTGGCAGCCATCTTGGATTTTTCTAAAGATTTCTTAGGGGAACCCCTAAGTGAACCCCTATACCAAATTGCATAAATCTAAGTGAAATACTAAAGTCACAGTGGGCAATTCAAAATATGGTGGCCATTTTTGGTGGCCATTTTTGGCAGCCATCTTTGATTTTTTCAAAAATTTCTGAGGGGAACCCCTAAGTGAATCGGTATACCAAATTGCATAAATTTAAGTGAAATACTAGAGTCACAGTGGGCAATTCAGAACATTGATGGCCATTTTGGCAGCCACCTTGGATTTTTAAAATAATTTTGAGGGGAACCCTAAGTGAATCCCAGTACCAAGGCTCATAAATGTAAGTGAAATACCAAAGTCACAGTGGGTATTTTCAAATATGGTGGCCATTTTGGCAGCCATCTTGGATTTTTCCAAAAATTTTTGAGGGGAACCCCTAAGTGAATCCCTGTACCAAATTTCATAAATCTAAGTGAAATACTAAGGTCACAGTGGGCAATTCAAAATATGGTGGCCATTTTGGCAGCCATCTTGGGTTTTTCCAAAAAATTTTGACGGAGATCCCAAAGTGAATCCCTATACCAAATTTCATAAATCCAAGTGAAATACTAACAGCCTTTAAAACTCGCTCTGACCTTGCACCAGGCATGCGGGCCAGTAAAAACTGGTTTACAGGACCGCCAGAATTTTTACAGGCCCGCTTATTTGTGGTGTCAAGCGTCTTTTTGCAACCTTTCCTGTAGACTACAATTAAAACACCACTTTAGTTTACAGTCTGTAAAACTGATATCCAAACAGAGTGGGCTGAATCATCATATTGATGATGTGTCACGGTAATTTTACTCTAAGATCAGTTACATGACATATCAAATAGCCTTCTCTTCATCATGACTAATAAAACAGCCTCTATGTTTCCCATGGATGTTAAATAGTGAAGATGACACTTCATCAGTTATTATGACTCACAGTCGCAGATTGCCAAAATCTATGGGAAGCAACACTTATTTTATGCATATCAAATTTACAGGCTGTAATGATAAAGTTTGTCAAAGTATACTGTCAGAATGAGAAATGCACTGAGAAAGACTCTGGTCTCTTGGTGGAGTTTAGTGGATGTGTGTAGATAGACATTGCTTGCCGGAATAATTTGTTACAGACCTGTAAGCTTGACAGCAATATGTTGCAAAATAATGGAAAGGGTGGTAAGGAACGAAATAATTAGTTACTTAGAATCAAATAAACTCTTTTCAAAACAGCAGCATGGGTTTAGAACAGGTAGATCTTGCACTACGCAACTCTTAGAAATTATGGAACTGTGGACTAAATTTCTAGATAATGGGTTAGCAGTCGATTGTATTTACTTAGACTTTGCGAAAGCCTTTGACAAAGTGCCACATTTAAGACTGATTAACAAGTTAAAGGCATATGGAATCCAAGGTAATCTAATTACTTGGTTGCAGGATTTTCTTACTAATAGGAGCCAACGAGTAGTAATAAATGGGACAAAATCGGACACAAAGTTAGTGTCTTCAGGCATACCCCAAGGTAGTGTATTAGGCCCAACACTGTTCGTAGTATTTATAAACGACTTGCCGGATGAAATAAAGTCCTATGTTAAGATTTTCGCAGACGATACAAAGTTATTCAATGCAATTAACTCTAGTGAGGATGTTAATATCCTACAAGAGGACATTAACTGTCTTGTAGAATGGTCAACCAAATGGCAACTGCCCTTTAACATGGAAAAGAGCAAGGTCATACACTATGGTAGAAACAACCCAAAAAATGTTTACAGTATAACCGACAAAATAATAGGAATGGATTGTTACGAAAAAGATCTAGGTGTAAATTTTGATGACCGTTTGAAATTCTCGAACCATATATCATTGATTGTTAACAAAGCAAACTCGCGCTTAGGTATGATCAAAAGATATTTTGCAAACAGAAGCAGAGAAGTTATTCTGCCTCTCTATAAATCACTTGTAAGGCCGATCCTGGAATACGGATCTTGTGTATGGAACCCGTTCTTAACAAGAATCCGCGGATTCAAAACCGACCTAGCGCAATGAAATTGAAGGTGCCAATGCTTAAACCACTGAGCAACTGATATTGGAAGATAGGAGATATAGTTGATTGGAAGATGCTAGACTATTAGTATAGAATCAATGCAGTTTGAACAGATTTCTAAAAAAAAAGGAAAGATGGCTGCCAAAATGACCGCCATCTTGGATTTCGCGACGTGGTCCTCATCCATACCCACAGGGCAATACCTGTACCAAATTTCATATCTGTAAGTGAAATATTAAGGTCACAATGGCCAGTTCAAGAATGACAAAAGATGGCTGCCAAAATGGCTGCCAAAAAGTGGCTGCCATCTTGGATTTCTCAACATGTTCCCGACTGATACCCACAGCCCCATACCTGTTCCAAATTTCATAACTCTATGCAAAATATTGAGGTCACAATTGGCAGTTCAAGAAATGAAGAAAGATGACTGCCAAAATGGCCGCCATCTTGGATTTCTCAACATGTTCACAATCCATACCCACAGGCGCATACCTGTACCAAATTTCATAACTCTAAGCGAAATATTGAGGTCACTAATATTGAGGTCACTATTAGCAGTTTAATAAATAAAAAAAGATGGCTGCCAAAATGGCCACCACAAAATGGCCGCCATCTTGGAATCCAGACATGTTCCCAATCCATACCCAGAGGCCAGAGTTCCATACCTGTACCAAATTTCATAACTGTATGTGAAATATTAAGGTCACAATGGGCAGTTCAAGAATGAAGAAAGATGGCTGCCAAAATGGCCACCACAAAATGGCCATCACAAAATGGCCGCCATCTTGGATTTCTCAACATGTTCACAATCCATACCAAGCGTCCCATACCTGTACCAAATTTCATAACTGTCAGGGAAATATTAAGGTCACAATGGGCAGTTCAAGAATGAAGAAAGATGGCTGCAAAACTGGCCGCCACAAAATGGCAGCCATCTTGGATTTCTCAACATGTTCCCAATCCATGCCCAGAGTCTCATACCTGTACCAAATTTCATAACTGTAAGTGAAATATTAAGGTCACAATGGGCAGTTCAAGAATGAAGAAAGATGGCTGCCAAAATGGCTGCCACAAAATGGCAGCAATCTTGGATTTCTCAACATGTTCCCAATCCATGCCCAGAGTCTCATACCTGTACCAAATTTCATAACTGTAAGTGAAACATTAAGGTCACAATGGGCAGTTCAAGAATGAAGTAAGATGGCTGCCAAAATGGCCGCCAAAATGGCAGCCATCTTGGATTTCTCGACATGTCCCAGATTCATGCCCATGGTACCACACCTGTACCAAATTTCATTACTCTAAGTTGAAAACTAAGGTCACAAATGGACTTTTACACACATGTTGACAAGAAATGTTTACATGGACACATGGACATTGTTTATATGCTGCCAAAATGGCAGCCAAAATGGTAGCCATCTTGGTTTTCTCAACATGTAGCAGATCCATGCCCATAGTACCATACCTGTACCAAATTTCATTACTCTAAGTTGAAAACTAAGGTCACAAATGGACTTTTACACACATGTTGACAAGAAATGTTGACATGGACACATGGACATGGTTTACATGAGTCCCCTTTCACTACCCACCCCCCTCTAATAACCGACGTTAGGTCGGTTAAAAACGGATTTGCTAGAATTAGAAAAAGTCCAAAGAAGAGCTACTAAGCTTATTTATAATATCTCGCATTTAAATTACGAAGATCGACTAAGGTCATTAAAATTAGACTCCTTAGCATTTAGAAGAAGGAGATGCGACATGATACAGTTATACAAAATAGTGCATAACATAGATAATGTTGACTTTACAGACTTTTTCGAACGTAATGATCAGTCATATACTAGAGGTCACAGCCTCAAACTTAAGAAACCCAGAGCTAACAGTAAATTGAGACAAAATGTTTTCGCTCATAGGGTAGTAAATGACTGGAATCAATTAAAAGAGGATACGGTTACTAGTCCCTCAATTAACTCATTTAAAACCAGACTGATAGCAGAGTGGGGTAACCATCCTGAAAGATATTTTGACAATTTTTAGTCATCTGTATTAATTTGTCAAATGAAAATGAGATATGTTGACGTTGATATATTATGTTTTCAATGCACTATTTTCTATTCTATCCGCAGATATCAGAAGGTACTGTAAGTAGAGTGCACCATGAATTGTATTATTGGTGACAGCAGGGCTGGAGGGTTAAGGGATGTTATGCCACGGATGTTGGTGGACGATGTTTGGGCTCGTCCTGGTGGGAAAATCGAAAGTATGAAAGAGCTTGTTGATGACTTGGTTATAATGCACCATGGGGAGTTTAATGAAAAACCACACTTTTACATCTGGGTTGGTATTTGCAACATTACTAACAAACGCAGAGGAGTGAACTACGAAGAAGTCATTTTCCAGAAAGAAGAGGCGGAGCAAACGAGAGAGTCCCTGTTTAACAATCTGGCAGACCTTGCGGCGTATACTTTCAACCAATACGCAGTTCCAATATTCTGCCCCATAATTCCCATGGATCTAGCAGCGTGGAATAGTCACCGTCTGAACAGAAGGAGGACAAGTCGTCTTGAGTTCACGCATCTGTATGAAGAAATGCAGAGTGATCTGGAGGAAGAAGTTGCGCTGTACAACAACAGGATTATACAGATAAATTTAGAAAATACCATCTCAACTCCCATGCTGCACAATGACTTTTTACACAGAAGGGGAAAGGGAAGGGCATCGTATAGATATAAGCAATTAAATGACGGGTGCCACCCAAGCAAATCCTTGTGTTTAAAGTTTAGGAAATCAATTGTGGCTGCAATTCATAAAAATCAGAGAAACCATAGATCATAACTGAGGTCGGTCCAGACCCGTTAGGCTATGGCGACTCAAGCAGCGTCCTGGCATCCTCGCACTGTATATATTAGCACTTGTTTAAAAAAAAAAAAAAAAAAAAAAAAAAAAAAATTTTTTCTTGTTACAAACGGGTATGAAGTCTGACAGTGACTGGTTACTGAAAATGGGCTAAGGTAGCGGTCGGTCCAGACCCTCCTAATATTAGTCACTATTCAGAAGCTCAAATACTGTCGTTCTAATTACTCTGGGAAATTCAATTTATTATTTATTCATTTAGTTATTTTATTTATTTATTTATTTATTTATTTAAACTATTTTGTATTTACATTAATTTATCTAATTGCGCATTTACTATCAATTGATCGTTTGTGAATCACAGACAGTAAATTTGTGCAATATCCGGTGCGACTTGCCTAGGATAGAGCTATTTTAACAATGTTCAAATACATTTTTGCTGGTCAAATGTCTTAATTTATCGTTGGTGTACTAATAAAATGCACAGATCAAGGACTAGTATTAAATAACAAATCACCCTCAGTATCGTTCAGTTTCGGCGCATGAGTTTGCAAAAACGGAGTATTTCCAGAGAGGTCACAACCTTCCATGGTTAGACCTAAACCATCTACAAATCTACAAATGGTACATAACTACATCATAGCACTGTACAGAAAGCTGGTGAAGAAGTAGACAATGCCAAGTGTTATGCAAACATAATGATCCACTGAGCAACCATGCCTCATCTAGGCATGAACAATTATTTTAAAACACAATTACTGAAATGGTGTGACTCTCACAGTGCTTTGGAATTATAAGCAATCCTGACACAGGGGCACCTTCTCCAATGAGGCTCACAGGCCCACTGCTGGCTGCAGCTGTTCATTGCACCTGTAACCATGGTAACCCCTTATAGCTAACTGAATCCCCCATTCATAATGGGCAGGTCCATATTTGTCATTGGCCCCCATTGCTCACTGGGTTGCAGCACTGTGTTCAGAGGGGCAAGGAAAGTGGACAAGTGGACAAGTTGACACATGGACAAGTGGACAAGAGTCCCATTTCACCAAAAATCCATTTAAGCCCTCCTCTATTAACCGGCCTTTGGCCGGTTAAAAATCATGGGTGACATGCTCACTCCTGCAACAGCTAAAACCTCCTCCCTTAGCGATGCCACTCACCCAAACTATCCACCTATCCTTATTGATCTATCCTGTCCTTTATATTACTTGGAGTGAAAATTAACAATTAATTTCAATAGTTGGAGTATGTTTCATTGCCTAATTCCAAAAAAATTAACGTTTATGGAGCATTCTTTAAAATTTTGGGCCAAATTGTCTAAAAAGGCAATAAACAGTAACAAAATATTTTTTATTTTGTAAATGGTTGTATTTTACCCCCAGTTATGATTGATAATTAATATAAAATCGATTTGAGTCAAAACCAGAACATTTTCTGAAGATTCATATCACACCAGTACTTAAAATCAGCTTTTTATGTCGAAAAATGGGCAAAAAATCACACTTCTATCATCATTTGCTGAGCAGACATTCACTTCGGTGGCACTTATTTGGTATCAATTTGAAGCCCACATATAGACGCATAACATAGGGCAGTTAAAATCATTTAAACGAAAAAATTTGCTTCTGGGGTTAATATATGTAAGTTTTGAAAAGAAATTTCCGAAAAATTTCGAAAAATTGGGTGTTTCTCAAAATATATTTGGTGTATTTGAATGACAATCGTCCAGATGACTTTTAAAAATGTGCCAGTTGTTGTCAAATAAAGAAAACGGATTTAAGTTCATGACAAATTACCATTCAGCCCAGTTATGTTTCACTGCCATGAAAAACTAACTTTTAAAAATTCTGTAATATTCAACTGTTATCAATTATTTTCACTCATCAAAGCACCATGGCCAATATAGTTTCTGGAACTTAAATATGTTCTTTACAATATGCTAAGGTCATTTCATACAAAATTCCATTTTAAAATTTTGATGGTCATGTCACACTTTGGCTTCATTATTTTTGAGATAGGCCTTATGCGACAAAAATGAAAAGTGCAGAATGTTAAGAAATCAAATACATTTTACTACATGTACATTATGAAGCAAAGGAGTTAATTGAGAATTGACCAGCGCCCAACAGGTAGAGTACATTGCAATCATCATACAATGTAGACCACAACAAAACTAAGGCAGTTTGTATTGTAACTGTATCTTGTACCCTGGGAAAAGTTGTCGGACTCTAGTCGGTGCAGAGTTTTTGGGCGAACTGCTCACACCCGGCATCGGTGGCCCACTAGAGCGTGGACCAAAATCTGACTCTTAACATAACGTCTGTATCCATTCTGTGATATATTTCATCTGCAATTTGGATAAACAAGCAATAATCATTTTTATGCAGCTGTAATTGATGGATGGGTGATTGGGGCTTCACATCCAGTATTTATGCCCTTGGTAGGCTAATACGGACATGAGGAGGACATGGCAATGATGCGAGGGATGATTGAAACAGCCGCAAGAGCATCACCTCTTTCAGGAAAAATCCCAGGCACAGCCATAGGGACACTATCATACACCACATACCCACGGTGAGTAACTGCAAGGGGTAAATCCAACGACACAAATTAATTGTCACTGCGAAATTAGGGTTCTCCTATTATAGGACTTAAGACACCTACAACCAGAGACTTCAGTCAGATGATGGATGGATGATTGGGGCTTTATGTCCTGTATTTATAATGCACTTTTTAGGCAAATTAGGATGGATGGATGGATGATTGGGGATTTACGTCCTGTATTTATGCACTTTGTAGGCTAATTAGGACTGGAGGAGGACTTGGCAATGAGGCGAAGGATGATTGAAACAGCCGTCCAACATAGGCCCAGGTGACAGGCAGTCCAGCATGTTACCACTAGACCAACACTCCCCCCCCCCACACAAATCATAAGACTACTGTCCTTGACTCTATGTCAATACAACATTCCCATCTGGGGTTAAATGGAAAATTTTTGATATGTCCCATTGTTTCAATACTGCCAACAGGCGGCGCTTAGAGTCAGGCTTTGTATGACTAATCCCAGTTGGTATAAGCAGAGTTCCGACTAAAACTTTAAAACTAAAAAAAATTCCGCTGATAATGAGTGATGCACGGATAATGAAAATAGCCGGATACCGGATAATCCGGCCAGACCTGCAGCTGGATACCGGATATAACCGGATAGTTGGAACCGGATAATAAACATACAAAAAAAGGAAGTTTTCCAGCATTTGCGGTTGGTTATAAATATTTTTTCTCATAGCCGACAGATACCATGTCCGGCTGGAGGACTGTTCCTCTGGTGGAAATGTTTTTCGTAATGTTCTGTGACTGAATTTGAATTTGGAGATGATTGTATCATGTTGTTGACTCCGTTCTTGTAACATTCTATAATTTATTAGCCTTTCATTAAGCTTTGGCCATGACAAACATCCGGTTCTGATATCCGGCTCAGATACCCTAATTCTGCCAGATACCGGATATCCTGCAAATACTGATACCGGATACTGAGCCGGATATCCGTGCATCCCGACTGATAATCAGGACTCAACTGAGTCCAGGATCACCCGAATTTTTTCAGTTTTTTTTAAAGGACTTTTCCAGGACCACTTTTTAAAAGTAATTAAGAATGTGCAAGGACTGTGGAGACTCTTTTTGTAACTACAGCACTTAGTTTCAGGGATAATGCCTTCTCATCATTGGCAAAACTGAAATGTGTGTAACTTTTCGTGTGTCTGCTGCAATATTAATGTAAACAGTTGTGTGTTCCTCTCCGATGACAAAGATAGTTGGTCGCATCTTTGTCCATGGTTGCCATGTAGACCGACCACCTCCTCACCAACAAATCCAACAGTGCCATTTCATCTGGTTCTCTGTCTGCATGTTGTACACTTTGGCAAAACATCTTTCTACTTGGTGTATGAGCTTGCAACAGCTGGCGTCAGATGAGTACTTCAACTCATGTTTCAATCTGGCGGAATGGTTGCCTGTGTTTTGTATGCTTCATCACTGTTCTTGTGCCAAGCGTATGAGCATGTGGCAGCTGTTGGCCTGGGGAGTGAAATTGCTTGAAACTGATTGAGAACTTAAAGTTCTCCAAATTCTGGTTCCCTTCAGGAACTGTTTCAATGGACACAAAAGGCAGTAGTCAATATTTAAATCTGCCATCTCCAATAATGCAGTCATCAGTAGACTGAAGCGTCCCATCATATAGGTGAGTGTTGCCAACTGTTTCCATCGTCATGATACATACATCTCCTTGGACCAGTATCCGGACTATCAAGAAAATCCAGCCATCAGACAACAAACTTCTTTAAGTTTCCCACCATCTGGACGAGGGTTCTATCCGTCTCCACCATCATGAGCTTCATCTCAGCGGAACAGCATCCCTAATATCGCGGAATTCCTTCATCCAAGATGACATCGAAGAGGGCTACTTTCGTCTACCATCAAGATTGTGTGACTCCCATGACATTCTCCTGATATTCTCTCTCCAGCACACAACTCGATGCCACATGAAGAAGGGGAGAGTGTAGCAGTTGGGACTACTCCAGAGGACAGCACATGCAAGCACTCCATAGTGACAATAGCTGCCACTGGTGGCACTGAAGTGTGACCAATCCTTGGTGGGAAATCTAAGCCCTGTGACCATCAAAATTGACAGTGACACCGAAGAGCACAGACCAGCCTGAAAGACTTTACTACTGATTCCTAATATTACTACATTAACAACAATGATTGAAAAATAAGCTTTGCAATTCAATTCAATTTGGCCCCTCCCCCCAGGAAAAAAAGAATAAGGAAAAAAAAATTAACAAGAAATTAAAAGAGAAGTACAGGAATTGATGATGTCAAATGTGTTTCGTCAATTAAGAACATGCTATAACGTAGCAAGTAAATAAACTTGAAGCAACAGTCATCTATGTCTAAATGGGGAAGTAAGAAATCACTTACATAAATTCTACCATTCTAACCACATAACGATTAATAAATAACCAAACTACACACATAACTGTTGAATAAGATAAAAGCAATACACATTTTCCACATTATTCAACTGTTAAGTTAAATGTAAGGCCACGCGTAAGTCTTAACAGGCGTCATGGCGGCATACCCAATTTCCTGAGTTTGCCAAATCCAAGTTTCCGGAAATAGGGACCTCGTTCTCGCTGGTTTACTTTTACTTTGTGACTCTCTCCGGGGTACAGCAGCGCCCTCAGCATAGTCGTCATACTCCGAATATTCGTAAAGAGAATCATAATAGTAATAGTCGATATCTGCAAATACAGCCATTACACTCATCCTATGTGTACCTTTTGGGAGTTTTTACAGTATTACGTTTCGATATATTTTCATCATTAATGTAACATGATTGGAGCTTCACATCCTGTATTTACGCACTTGACATGCTAATCAGGACAGGAGGAGGACAAAGGATGGATGGATGTTTTGGGCTTTACGTCCTGTATTTATGCACTTGGTAGTCTAATAAGGACAGGAGGAGACACGGCAATGAGGCGAAAGATGACTTAAATAGCCGTCCTACATAGGCCCAGGTGACCCGGCAAGAGCTGAATTTGAACCCTGAACCCAGTGTTTGGCAGTCCAGCATGTTACCACTAGACCAACACTCCCAACTACACAAATCATAAGACTTCTGTCCTTGACTCTATGTGTATACCATTCCCATCTGGGGTTAAACAGAACATTTTTGATATGTCCCATTGTTTCAATCCTGCCAACAGGCGGCGCTTAGAGTCAGGTTTTGTATGACTAATCCCAGTCGGTATAAGCAGAGTTCCCACTAAAACTTTAAAACTAAAAATCAAGAACTTTTCCCATATTTCAGCGGTATTTCTGAAACAATTTTCTCACACACACTTAACGCCATCTGTCTTGAGTACATCGGCCGTGCAAGCGACATGACAACATCTGTGCAATAATCGATTTTCAAGGATTTTTTTTCCGCTGATAATTAGTGATGCACGGATAGTGAAAATAGCCGGATACCGGATAATCCGGCCAGACCTGCAGCTGGATACCGGATAATAACCGGATAGTTGGAACCGGATCATAAACATACGAAAAAAAGAAGTTTTCCAGCATTTGCGGATAGTTATAAATATTTTTTCTCATAGCCGAGAGATACCATGTCCGGCTGGAGGACTGTTCCTCTGGTGGAAATGTTTTTCGTAATGTTCTGTGACTGATTTTGAATTTGGAGATGATTGTATCATGTTGTTGACTCAGTTCTTGTGACATTCCATAATTCATTAGCCTTTCATTATAAGCTTTGGCCATGACAAACATCCGGTTCTGATATCTGGCTCAGATACCCTAATTCTGCCGGATACCAGATATCCTGCAAATTTCAATATCCAGCCGGATACTGAGCCGGATATCCGTGCATCCCGACTGATAATCAGGATTCAACTGAGTCCAGGATCACGCAAATTTTTTCAGTTTTTTTAAAACGACTTTTCCAGGACCACTTTTTAAAAAGTAATTAAGAATGTTCAAGGACTGTGGACACTCTTTTTTTAACTACAGCATTTAGTTTCAGGGATCGCTATAATCAGCCATCTGCCTTTTTCACACCTTTAGACGCAAATCAAAACATACCGTAACTTACAGAATAATATTGATTGATTGATTGATTTTATTTTGGTCTGTTATTTGGAAGTTACAGTAATGAAGAGACAACATATAAATGCACGGATAGTGAAACTAGCCGGATTCCGGATACCGGATATTCCGGCCAGACCTGCAGCCGGATACCGGATAATAACCGCATGGTAATCCACTATACCTCTATTCACTGTGGCCTGAACACCTGTTGTGTGCTGTCCCAGGTCATTCAGTTGCCTTGGACACTTAAACTCTGCCATATTACGTGCGTCCGAATGTGTCCCGAATTCACTGTCCCAATGAGCCCCGATATGACTTTTACACCAAAATGCTAATTTCTTGGACACCAGTGAGTGTGTTTATCACGATAGCAATTCATAACTGTTCGTTACGATATATAAAATTCATACAAGCACTGAGAAAGCCTCATTGTTCATGGTTTGTCCACAGAATGGTCCGAATTGAACCCATCCATATTTACTTTAGTGGTAGGAAAACAAACTTTTGCTCGCCATACTTCTGCATGTGGCTGTAATTTGTCTATAAAACCATGGAAACATCAGGATGTGAAATTACAAGATATGATGGCACTACCATATCATATACCTTGCCAGGATCCAAGAAAACCCCACCGTCCCACAGTGCCCCGCGTCCCAATGTGCCCCCGTTCCCCCTACTAAATTTCATAACTCTGAGTGAAATACTAAGCTCACAATAGACACTTTAAAATGTGACAATTTGCTTCCAAAAGAGTCTGAAAGAGGTAAAAGACATGTTTTGGAATTTTGCTAAATTCTGAATAACCCAAGCACATACAGCACCAAATTACAAAATGCATTTCAGAAACCAAGTATACTAAGGTCCCCAGTTGGTTTTTAAGCCTCTAAAACCTCCCAATATATCTCCACAAAACTTCAAAGAAAAGCACTTTGACGCATTCTCTCTCTTTTACACTGGGGGAACCTAGTGTAAAAAACTGACTGACGTACATTCATTAAAAATGTGATAAATTACAAATTTTTTAAACCTGCATGATTCAGTCAATTTTGCAGCTACATCTATGAAATATTCCAGTTAGGTGTCTAAATTATAGCTCTTTAAACATCTCAACTCAGTTGGAATGTTAATCATATGAATGTTTTATGAAAAACAAAATCCAGAAAAAATCAGGATTTTTGCCAATTTTCCAACATTTCTGTCTGAAACGCAAAGATAATAATGATTGAACTTAAAGCATATTATAGTTAAGCGTACTATAAAAGAATATTTACAGCCCCTGAATGAGTTATTGAAAATTTTTACATGGAAATTCAAGAAAAAAATTTCTCAAATGTCTATATCCTCCCCAATTTTATTTCTGATGTACTACGCTTTGGAATATTTAGCAAAATAAATATGACAGTGTATCGAATCATCATGATGCTAATTTTGAGCGATATGAATCTTTTTAATTTAGACCAATAATAAATATTACAGATTTTTAGATTATCACATATCAATCAATTTTTGCATGTAAGTCAAAATTTCTACAAACATGTCAAAATTTTACTTTTTACTATTCTTTATCAAATATCATATATAGACAAATATGCTTAATGCACATAGATATAGTTCTGACTCAGGGGGCCTTACCATTTTTAACTTTTCACAAGAAATCTCAAAACCCCCACTTTTTGCCCTTTTGCTCAAATCTAGCCTCAGTCATGTAAATTAAAGGAAAGAAATTAAATTAATGTCCGCCTGCTTTTATTTATAATATTGCATACATTTAAAAACTAAATGTGATCAAATCATGATTGCAGAAATGATTCCACTAAATACAAGGCTATTTAGAAATTTACTTGGCAATGTAACAAAACCTTATTTCTATGAATTTCAGTGTTTCATTTTATATCCAAAGATATCTAATGTTGGATAAATCTGAATTTAATTAATAACAAAACTCATCCCAAGCATATTTTAGCACCTTGAAGACAATTAGTGTCACTGCTTTGTTGTATTGGGCAAAGAGGGTGCAGCTTTTGTTGAATGGGCAATTGGGCATTATGTAACATGATGTCACTAATCCTCTCCAATGGCCAAACCCAAGAACAAAGGGGTGGGTACAGAAGCAGTTGAATAGCACCCTATCTTCTAATAAAATTCCCTTTTTTCTTAGAAATATGTCCAAACTGCATTGATAGCTTTAGTTTTTTTTAATCTTAAACATTATAATTAAATTTCCAATTTAAATCACAAATATAAACCAAGAGAAGTTGAGATATGACTTCTTATATCCTATGCAGGTTTCCTTTTTCTTTCTTTCTTTTTTTTGCTTTTTCAGCTATTGTTGTACTTATACAGCCAAGTTTGGACAGCATTTAACCTTTTTGGTGTTAACTAGTAAATGTATTAGTCTTATCAAAACATATCTGTAGACCGCACATTGTTTTTAGTTTAATATTTAAAATAGATATATTGGATAGATAGTCAACCTATCTATTATTTCTGTTTTAAGCAGGCCTGTATTCATAATTTACGATAAGATGATAAAGGTAGGATAGATAGATAGATAGATAGATAGATAGATAGATAGATAGATAGATAGATAGATAGATAGATAGATAGATAGATAGATAGATAGATAGATTAGGTGTTTTAGATTAGGTGTTTAAATGACTGAAGATTGATTGACTGATTGGACCGATTGAATGAATGATTAATTAATTTATCCCAGCAAATAGATTTTCATATTGCACTATTGATTAGTTGTTTGATAGATAGATAGATAGATAGATAGATAGATAGATAGATAGATAGATAGATAGATAGATAGTTTGATCATCTATAATTATTTAATCTAATACATCCAGAGAATCATGGATGGATGGATGATTGGGGCTTTACCTCCTGTACTTTACAATGCACTTGGTATTCTTATTAGGACAGGAGGAGGACATAGCAACGAGGTGACCCTTTTATTTCATTGCAACATCTCTTTTCAGTACCTTGAATCGGTTGAATGCATTGATCTAAAAACACTTTCTCTCAGCCAGAAAGAGTGAGGAAGCTTGAGAGAGTTGGGCCAAGTTTTACGTTCTTGCACCTCCAGCTGACCATTATGATTATACAAACATGCTTGATACATTGATTGCATCTAGAAACAGTTAAGAACAGATCCGTAGGGGGTCATTGACATATATGTGCATGAACATATGAGCTAAAGCCATATGAAAATTGTAAAAATTTTGACCCAGCTCTCCCTATCAAGTGGAGACTTGGGCCATACAAAGTGAGACTGGACCATCTACATGATTTATCCACATTTCATTTCACATTTTCCCAAATCCTGCATTAAACAGCATTTACAAAAATTGTCATACATATAATTATATACACATTTTTGAGAAATTCCAGGTCTGTTTTGGACCTCCCATTTCAGGCCTGAGGCTTCTTCATTTTTCCTCTCAGGTGCCTGAACTGAAAAATGGCCATTCTAATGCATGTGCTTATTAAATTTCGTCTAATCCCCGCGTCTCACCCTAATTAACGACTGAAATCACGATTTCGTACGGCCGCTTTGCTTTTTACCCCGTTTTGGACCTCCTATTCCACGTCTGAGGCTTCTTCATTTTTCCCCTCAGGTACCCGAGATTCCAAGGTGAACTAAAAAACGGCCATTCTAATGCATGAGCCTATTTCCATGGATCTTTTTTCCTTCCTGCCAACCATAATAAACGATTGAAATTGTGATTTCATATAGCTGCTTCTGCTCAATTTTCCCGAACATTTTTTGTAAATTAACAAAATTTTTTGTTAATCAACAAAATTTAATTTTTTTTGTAAATTAACAAAATTTAACGAAAACAATGCTCGTAAGTTACCTGGACCTTCCTCAGGTCGTCAAGGTGTGACAGCCACTTTATAGGCTGTTAGCATATAATTTTTACTGTAAACTCTCTGTAACCATTGATTTTCAATTGATTTTCATTTTAATTTGGTCATCTGCCGCAAAGTTTTTGACTCCTTGCACACATTTTAACTGTTTCCTGCTTTTTTTTTGGTCCTGCCCCTGGTAGGCCAATGTATCCGACTGACTACAGAATAGACGTTGAATAGCCGAGGGTTTAACTACAGCATCTAGTTTCAGGCAATTTCCCATATTCAAGTTTCAGGAAACTCGGAGCGCACTCTGGTGGTAGGTTTTTCTTCCAACGTCAGGAGGGTCATTATCCACAGAATTGAAACTATAATCGTAAAATACCTCATCGTAACATTTGTATGTGAACATTCTGCATTCTGAAATGGTACAGTTACCCAAGAGTGTACCTTAAGATTTCAGTTCGCAAATATGCAGGAAAGTATTCCATGACAGAATGAAGGATTCAGCACTGGTTACAGTGGTAGCACAAGGGATTTGAAACAGGTGCTTAAGCAACAATACCAGAGATGAGCACCCAAAAACGTATAGCAATATAACTTGTAATTCAGTACAAGCACTATAAGACAGCCTTAAGTGAATTAGCACTGGTCAGCAAATCAGTGCTCATACAACCAATTTTGAGTACCATCAACAGTGGAATACTTGAATTGGTATTCAATACAGTCCCAGGTATTGTTCCAGATTGATCTGAATTCAGAACTGAAGCACTGTTCCGGAGAATGATGATCCAAAATGAAATGCTGCAAATTTGCATGTACAATAGGCCTACATAATCAGTCTCCATAAAGTTAGGGCCAGGGGTACAGCTGTAGGAAAGCTGATTGCTTCAAACTCCCCTGCAGCCCTAACCTCAAAACCTTTCTTATTCCTTGAATTAGGCCACACTTAATTGATCTTTAGCTTTTCGGATCCTCTCAAGGCACTTTTTCTAGGGTCGGTCGGTAGGACAAAAAAAAAAAGGTGAAAAAGATATTTTTCATAATGTCAATTTTTTTTTCCATCGGCAGGAAATCTATTGTGTCGGCAGGTCCGCGAAGCTAAGAATCAATTATGTGTGGCCTTATTTTAATAATTTGTAAATATGGAACATTAGTAAGACAGGCAATACAATACATATAGACAACAAAAGACCATTCAAAATCCTGAAATAAAGTGTAAGCATAGAAATTCGGAAAACACATTCTCAACACTTTTTCGACTCATAATTTTTGTTCTATCAAGAATTCATTTATGATAAGTATCATTATAGGACAATTCACGTATGTATCTCGATTCATAAATTAACTGTTCAAAATATCTTCTGATCAACACAGGTACATTGTGATTGTATTAGACTTAAATCACTTTTTTTTTCTTCATTTTACTGAAACTTCAAGTGTGTTTTTAAGGTTCAGCACCTTCAATTGGATGTTGTGGCGCTATATACATGTGCTCTAAATTAAGGAGGTCCCACACATTTGACTCGAAAATAACAAAATAAATAATATCAAATCTATTTGAAATAGCCATTTAGCAACACAATGAGAAGAAAAGCCAAGTTGTAGAGACTTACGGAAACTACTTGGCTCTTGCACACAGTCGCACATGAAGATCATACCGGCTTTCTGTGAAAAATAAGATGAATAAGAATAAGGCCACAACAAATAAATTTTATGGATGACGGATTTTTCGGAGAGAAAAATGGAGCGAGCTAGCGAATTTTTTTTAAAATTATTTTTTAGATTAATTTTTGAGATTTTCAAATGCAAGCAAGCGAATATACTTTTTTTTAATTCTAAATTTACTTTGCAACAAGAACCCGCGGGTTGCATAATGCAGGTGGAATTTTCTACTGTAGGGTTACGTTTGACACAATATTTTCAAAACAATTTAACTTCCTAGGAACCAACTGTGAATTTACTCCTATTTGGAGACAAGTCTCTGCAACTGGATGTCTCCCTTAGCATTATTAAGTGCACTGCTAGTTTTATTACCGCTTCAAGCAGATTCTAATCATTTGACTCTAATTATCGTGATCTGGTACCATTCAATGCGTGGTGTGGCTACCCATGGCACTGTAGGCAGCAAGAGCGGCTAACGGTGCTGTGGTATGGCCGCACCATTGCATGTGTATAACAATTTAGTGAATTATTATGCTTATGCTTGTGTGGGTGATGACCTTAGCCGATAGCTGTGTGTTTTGTTTTCATGTTTTACTACTAACACCTGAGCTTGTAATTGAGCCTACGGCTCGTTAGCAAAGGTAATAAATATGTTTAAACCAAAACTTGGATTTTCATATGTATATATGAGTTCTGAAACTTCAGGCCTTGGTAAAAAACAACTGTTTCTGGTCTTATTTTTCAGCTGTCAGAAGGGCATAATTTTGTTAATATCAATAAATGAGAAAATCCTGTCTCTTAATACCCTATACACATCCCATAATGCTCCTACATGCCATTGCAGATGTTCTCCATCACTGAAAATCTGAAAATGACATTCAAATGGCAAGATCAAGGTGCTCCGTCCAATCCTCAAACTCATCTACGAAAACAATCTGTAATCAGATATGGAGCACTGAACACATTTGTAGGCAAAAATAGGTATATAAAATGTCTGAAGTACATCTCAGATGTATTTTTTTTATTTATTACACATAAGGAAAACAGGAAAGAAGAAATCTTACTTTTTCCGGACCATCATAAAAACACTTTTGTAATTTTGGCTATAAATGAGAACATCTGTCTCTTAATACCCTATTTATAATCCGAAATGCTCCTAAACACCACTGTAGATGTTCTCCATAAGTGAAAATGTGACTTTCCAATAAGAAAATGCTATTTAGACGGCAAGATCATGGAGTTCGTCCCAATCCACAAAACCCATTTTTCTACAGAAACAATCTGTCAACAGGCCTAGAGCAATAACCACTGGATTTTTTAAAACGAAAATTAGTATATAGATTGCCTGATATATATTCCACATACGTTTTTCTTGATTCTTAGATATGGGGATTAGAAAAAGTTACATATAACTTTTTTGATCGGCAGAAATGCATCATTTTACCCCATATTGTCACAAATATGATTTTCTTTATAAAAATAACCCATATATAATCCAGAATGCTTCTGAGCACAAAACTAGGGGTTCTCCACTAACGGAAAATCTGATTTTCGAACACGAAAATTCACTATTTGATAGCAATATCGGGGTGCATGTTCTAATCCACAAAACCCATTATATGGTAAGTGACTGGTATAATGCAGTTGCGCATGCGCACCTGCATTAAAAAGGTGCAAATTTTGAGAGAGCGAAAAATTAAAAGGTCTTCATGAAACTAAATAGTGAGTGAAAGTTTTTAAAAGTGAGTGTCTGTTGTTTGCCAGTTGTCCAACCAGACCAGTTGTTCTAATGTCATTATGACCTTCTGGCTGACCTGTCTTGCTTATTGATATATTTGAGATTTACAAGATTCCAAAATGATTTGACAATTGTTTAATGAATTTATTCAAGGAAATAAACTGGTCATCTCCAAAAAACAAAATTATTAATGTATCGTATCTTTACACTTGTTCTAAGCAGTAAATTATTCTGTTTTTAGCCGAAGGCTCATGCCTCATAGAGGCACAGAGACGTAGGCTTATCTACTACTGTCTGGGAATCTCATCACTGGCAAATTATACGCAAAATCTCTTGACAGACAGGGTTTGATGCTAAGTTGAAGTTATGGGTGGATTTCAATGTTCTTGCCCTCAAAAATTTGGAAGTAGATTTTGGGTTTATGTCCCGATTGTGGTTATTTGTTGCTGTCAAATGTAGCAGGGATTCACCTCCTTACATTGCCATGATTTATGGCCAACTAAATCAGGCTTGGGTCAGTGTGTCTTTTGACCCCAGCATCATTGGTCACATGGTCAGTTTGGACCAATCAGAGAACACTATATTGCCCTGGAGTGAACATACCTAAGCTGGTCACATGGTCAGTTTGAACCAATCAGAGAACACTACATAGCCCTGGAGTGAGCATACCTAAGCTGGTCACATGGTTAGTTTGAATTGAATTTGAATTTGACTTTATTAAGCCTCCAATGGAGAGAAACATATATATACATTATACAATTATAAAAACACATATTGCAATTCGATTAAAAACAACAAATTATAAAAATATTTTTTAAAAGCACAATAGGTACATATCACAGTCAGTAGCAGCACAAAAGGTTATTTAACATCACATTATCTGTTGGACTAGAAAAAAGGCAGTATCTCACACTATCAGCTATGCCACATTCAGGTCTCATTTTCATTAAAGTTTTACATTTTGATTTATAAGTTTTATCACAGAGTAATTTGACTAGAGACACATCATATTTTTGACAAATTTTTAAAACAGATGATGTTAAATTAAACTGACTTGGTAGCCTGCCTTGTAAGGCACGAGTTAAAAACATCTTATACAGAGTTCTGGTGCGAGACGAAGACGTAAATATGTTTTTAAACAGAGACAACTTTTGAATTTCAACGTATGTCGATAAATCACAAATCTTAAGTGCATGTAACAAAGGAGAAGACCTGCTTCTTGACTTCACACCAATGGCTGCTTTCAAAAACTTACTCTGCACTTTTTCAAGATCTTTCATTACAGTTTTACATAAATTAACACATTCTAAACCATACGTTAGGACGGGTCGGACAGCTGTGGTGTACAGTTGGGCTATAGTAGAAGGGTTGCAGCCGTTAACACAGAGACCAGCACCCTGCAGAGAGTAGAACGCTCTGCACGCAGCCTGAATTCTGCTGTCTGCATGTCTTCTTCTGTCGTTGCTGAGAATCACTCCAAGGTGTTTGATCTCTGTTGTTTCCTGAAGCTTTGTGCCCTGAAGATACCACTGCCTGTTTTGAAAGGAGCACTTTCCGAAGGTGGCACACATGGTTTTTTGGGGATTAAACCGTAAACCATGTCGGTTGATATAATCATCTGCTGCATCTATGAGTCTTTGAAGTCCGGTGATAGTAAGACTAGACAATAATAAATCGTCTGCATAGCAACATAAATTATAAGATGTATCTTCTATTGCTATCCCACATTTCATTTCTGACAGTTCATTCACAAGATCTTGATATAGTAAATTGAAGAGAAATGGTGAAGACAGGCCTCCTTGCCGAGTTCCTTTTTTAATGATGATAGGTTGACTCATAACATTTCCCCATTTTATATAAACCACAAGTTGCTTATACCAGTTAATTAGAAGACGCCAGTATAGCATAGGTACAATATCCATGGCTTTTGCAAACATTATAGAATGTGGGATTCCATCAAATGCACCTTCTGCATCAAGCGCACAACAGTAAACTGGTGATCCAGAGTTTACACAATAATCAATCACATCACAGGTCATCGCAACTGCCATTGAAGTGCCTCTGCTGTTGACGAAGCCAAACTGCAAGTCATGAAATTCATGTTCCCCACATTCATCAAGCATATGAATTTCCAGAACCTTAGAAAAGGTATTCGAGATGACCACAGGTCTGTAGTTCTTTGCAACTGAAGGATCTGCATTTGGTTTCTTCAACAGGGGAATCAGTAGGCCCCTGGTAAACGACTCTCCAACCACACCAAAACGAACACATAATGTCAACATTTGACAGAGAGTGGAAATAACTGCTGTACCCTTGGACCATTTCAGATGCTCTGCAGAGATTCCGTCTATTCCCGCTGCACAACCAGTCCTGAGCCGTCCAATGTATTTCTGGAGCATTGATTCTGTTATTTTAAATTCAGGGTCGATAAATGACTTAACATCTGCATATCTTCCGGTAACAAGTTTTTCTGCATCATGTACAGTTTCTGACATGGTGTTATCATTGTTATCAAATTTGTCACCATAATATTATATAGAGTGTCTATGCCTATATCTGACACAGTAGATCCTGTAGTACATTTACTGCGCCGTACTAAGTTCCAAAACTTGTTCATATTGCGACTTCCTTGGAGAAGATCCAGTTGCTTGAATGTTCCAGTGATGTCACTATTAACAGCATGTCTACAGGCTGACCGAAACGACTTCTTTGCAAGTTTGTAGCAGGAGAATACATGCCCGGACCTTGGCCTGCCAGCAGATTTCCAGAGTTTGTACCAGAATCGCTGTCTGTCTCTAGTGTACAAACAATCACCATTCCACCACCGGTTCTTCTTCTGCTTTCCCTTGTAAGATGACTGTCTTTGATCTATTCCTTGCTGCACGGCGCCATGCAGAACAGATGATAGGGAGTCACACATAGTATTTATCCGGATAAGAGCAGTGTCACTGTCATTGATTTCATCAATATCGACGACTGGTAGGGCTTTCGCAGCATCTCTGACGCATGTCGCAAACACTTCACACTGCTTGTTATCTGACCAGTCAATCCTGGGGAACCTGAGAGCGGGCTTGGTCAGTGTTGTCAGCTGGTTGCGGCTGCAGGCATTATCAGACACAGGCACAACCAAAGTTGTTCTAATTGGTAAATGATCACTTACTATATCTGAGAGACATAAAATTTTACAGTCAATAACCTGCTCATGAGCAAAATTAGAGAACAGCACATGATCAATATAGGACTTCAGATTGTTCTTGTGATATGTATAGTATACGTCCTGCTCAAAGTCAAAGTTACATGAGTATAATTCATTTTGACAGACAAAGTCATATAACAAATAACTGTGTTTAGTAAACGGATAACCTTTATACCACTGTCTGTTTAGTCTACTATTAAAAGGCATCGCAGCATTCATGTCACCCATCATAAGTATTGGCGAGGGGTCATTAGCATCAATAATACACTGGACATCTTGTAAACATTCATTATACATTTCAACTTGAGCAGATGAGCCATCATGGTAAGGCAGGTAAACACCAATCATTGTCAAACACACTTTGTTATTATTGACCATTTGAACTGCCATTATCCTGTCATTGTCACTGGGGAGAGGGATATATGTGATGTCCTGTCTCTTTTTACAAATGAAACCAACTCCTCCGTATGGCCTTCCCGTAAGTATTGTCTCTGGGTCAATGCTCGACTTGAAATTACACCAGTAACCAGCATCATTGAATCCTTTGCTTATATGAGAGAGTTCACAAGGCTTTAGCCATGTTTCGCACAAAAACATACAATCATTGTCTTTCATCATATTAAAAACACTTTCATGAGAACTTTTAAAACCATTACAGTTGAGATTTATTATATTAAAAATCATGTCATTGGACAGAGAGTCACAGGGGAGAGAGTCACCACTCATTTCTGTAGTCTGACATGGTGATTGGGGGGAACTCTTCATCGTACCAATCAGTATATTGGTTCCAGTTGTACGCTCTGGGTGTTGATCTATATTGAGAATGTTGCTCGTATTCCTGCTCATAGGAATTGTAGTTTCTACGTTCGAAGGAGGGCTGTCTGATGACACCAAGTAGTTTGAACCAATCAGAGAACACTATATAGCCCTGGAGTGAGCATACTGACCTACTTAGCCTGCTGCTGGATCTGCTGCAGACAGAATACTCCACTGGGGCATCAGCTGGAGACATGGTCAGTTTGAACCAATCAGAGAACACAATAGCCCTGGAGTGAGCATATCTGACCTGCTTGGCCTGCTACTGGCTCTGTCATTCATCAGCTCATCTCCTGTTTTTCTAAATATTTAGACCAGCTCTGTGTTTTGAATCATCCAAATGATGGGGGGGGGGGCTATATTATGAGCTTAAATGGGGGGGGGGGTTGGACCAGTTCGGTTGGAGGCAAGAAGTTGGTAGAACTTCCATACCTTTAAGATGAAATTCACCAAAAAAATTTACAATGACTAAACATTAGTAAACAATAAAAAAAGTTGAATTTTACCACTTCACCTGTTGTGAGACGGGTATGGCACGCAGCTGGTAAGATTATAAATAAAACCTATCAGAATACTTAATTTATATAACTAACTGCTCAGTTAATTATTGAATTTCATAAAAATCCGTGGTTGTGCTGCTTGTGCACTGCCCAATTTGATTATGCAAAATTGCCAATCAAACACTTACATTATGCTACTTTTCCTGACAAATCAACAAATGAAACTATCTTATGTCTACGGAATAAAATCACTGATTTAGTTTATAAATTATGATCTAATTTCGGATGATTGAGTGTATGTTTAGGAAAGACGGGGGCAGGTCTTACTGACCGTCTTAGAAATATAATTATTCCTTGTAATTTTAACAAGAATCCGAGGGTTACAAAAAGTGTAGAAGTTCTGAAAAAGGTATAACAGGTAGGCCTGAATCATAAGGATGTAGCAAGCATAAAATTTTGTGATTTTCTGGTAAGGAATATGAGCTCCTTCGCGAGCTTCTTCAGCTGTACAGAAACAACTCAGGCAGCTGAAGAGGAAGCCCATAGGAGATGGGAGAAAGCTCCTGATGAGTCATTAAGCATACCTTTGTCAATGATTTCATCTGAAACATTCAGTAAATTGTTCTGACAATTTGGTTGCCTTACTTGGCATTTGCAGCGATCAAGCAGTTCATTCAACCTTGGCCTAGACTAAGCAATTGTGTAGGCTAGTGTAGCCAACAAGAAAGTAGCACAATTTACTGATGTTATTACTTCCTCCTTTCTCTGATGTATAAAAGTTCCTCCGTGGCCTAATTGGTAAGTGCGCTTGTCAACTGGCTTTGAGGGCGTGGGTTCAAATCTCACCCCGGGAACTCACTTTAGCCAGAGCCCATGGGACATTAAATGGAGGCGGGTTGTATCCAGTGTTCTATGCTGGGGCAACTGAATGTTGACAATGAATGCGGAAATCAATGATGGCAGTCAATTTTGGCAATGAATGTTGACAATAAATGAAGGCACTGAATACTGACAATTAATGAGGCAATAAATGATGGCAGTCAATGTTGGCAATTAATGCTGACGAGAAATGCTGACAACAAATCGACGGGTATTAATGACCTTCGGCTTTGCAACCCCTGGGTTCTTGTTTTTTTTTCAATTTTTTTCCAAAAGAAAACAAAAGTTATAAGTGTCATATTCGCTGATGAATTATGGTTAAAATAATTTCTTTATATTCGGCTAGATCCATTAATACTTTCATTTAATTTGTCAGTTTCTCATTCTTGTCTTAATAATATTGATGGGTGGGGAATCAAAAATTTTAGTGAACCTTCATGAGCAACAATCAACTGGGTTTAAAGGGCTGCATAGAAGTGGGCTAAGAGGGCTGCACTTAACCAAATCTACCTATCTGAGGCAGGTAAACAGATAATGTTGACAATAGCAGGCATTCAAATTGATAAATCAAAGGCAAAAAGCAGATTTAGTAAAGTTAGAGTTGCTAAGGCAAGGGAGAGTGAAACTTATAATGGCTTGTATGCTACCTAAAACAAACGAACAATGGTTCTGATTAATTCAACAATTAATGTTTTTAACTGTCTTTAAAACATTGAAAAGCCATCCATACAACTACTATTCTGCTTTGAGCAAGCTAAGCATAATCTGCGATTTCTAAAATGGGGTCTACCATTTTTGTGCACCCAGTGGTTGTGTTTTTATGTTCATTTGAGCTGGAAAAAAATTATTTTTTTCCCAGGCTCTCTGAATCAATGCGGGCGCAAAATTAATTTAGAAATTAATTTTAATTTTAAATTCACAATTTTAGGAGCGGCGATTCAGTCATCCATAAAATTATTTTGGTGTGGCCTAAGAATAAATTTTATTTGGACTCGATTATAAATTTACAAAAACATTAGCTCACATTCAAGCTCAGTACTCGAGTATAATCACAAATATGAATTAAAATTTTTTACGAGAATAGAAGACTACAGCTAACCATGGACCAACCACAAAAACTAAGAGCTACTATCTAACAACTCACTAAAAGGTGTTACTGTCAACACAGAGGGAACATTGCCCAACGTTCCCATGCCGTAGCATTCGCCAGTGTCTAAAACAGACATGTATCACACAGTGCGCGCAAAAACCGTCCCAGTCAACAATTTGACCTCACTGTGATATATCTGTGAGCTCTTCAAAGACACCTTGAAAGCTCACAGAAAATACCTCACATCAACCTCATTTTGAAGCCAGTCAATGAGGGTGATTTGAGCTCAAAAGTTGAGGTCACACTGTGAGCTCCCTGTGAGCCTAATGTGAGGTCTTATAGTGAGATTCATGTGAGCTTCTTGTGAGCTTTCTGTGAGCTCTCTGTGAGCCTTTTCTGAGGTCAACTCTGCAGGGTGAACTTTCTGTGACCTCTGCAGGGTGAACTTCCTGTGACCTCATATCACCCTCATTGACCTCTTCAAGAGTTAGATAAATACAAATACAGAATAGCAAGTTTGTTCAATCATTTTATTTGTCAAATCACATTGCTGGATTGGGAGGGGGGGGGGCTTTATTCAGATCTCTTCAATCTTCATTCCTGCAGTCCAATCCATACATATCAACCAGCAACCTGAAAAAAATACAAATAATACAAATACATGTACATATAATCAGCAACTACAATAATGTCCCGTATATAATTATATAGGCTGAATTATCCTATACTGTGTGTGTGGTTGATGTCTATTATCTAATTATTCCAAGATAAATTGTCAATTAAAATGGAAAACATTACTAGTTCATACATGACAAAACTGTATGTGTTTTTTAGTGCAATGGCTCCTGATACTAAATGGCAGTTAAAAGATGGTGCCAAAACTGCTGTATAATTTAACTGTCAAAACACATATAGTTGTCATTTTCCGGATGCTTAATTTCTATGCCAGTGGAATCACTAAGTGTTTAAACCCATTCTTACATAATTTCCAAACCTACAAACTATATAAAAGTGTACTTACATGCATTATTTCATCTCCCAAATTTCCCTGTTACATGTTGATTCAAAATGGTGGATAGAATGTTGTGATGGCCATGTGATGTCACTTCCTGTCACAAAAAGCTCACAGTGTGAGCTCTCTGTGAGATCTCATAGTGGCACCGTCATTTGTGAGCTCACTGTGAGCTCAAAGAGGGCTAAAATTTAGACCTCCACATGTGAGAATTCTGTGAGCTCTGCATGAGGTAGCAATGCATGAGGTCACAATGTGAGCTCTCTGTGACATATCTGTGTGACTTCTTTGTCACCTCCCTGAGAGATCTCATAGTGACACCATCATATGTGAGCTCAATGTGAGCTCATAGTGGGCTCACATTTTGACCTCAGTATGTGAGATTTCCGAGAGCTCTGCGCGAGGTAGCAATGCATGAGGTCACAAGGTGTGAGGTCACTGTGATGTCTTGATGACACTCTCAAGTATGACATCACCATGTGAGTTTCTTGTGATCTCACAGTGAGTGCTGTGCAGACTCAAATGTTGACTGGGTCGGACAATCGGCTTTTGCCGATCGTTTTTACGATTGTCCGACCTGTTTCTATCCCAGGTCAGACAAAAAAACCGACAGGAGACTGCTGTAGATATTACAAAGACCCAACTGGACAATTTGCAAGCCTTTCATGCCAGTGCCAATAGCAATTTGCAGCAGTTGCAAGTCAGCCAATATGCAGTTCAGTGGATTGCAATTCTGTTAGTTTTAGCTTCTTTTCTATTGACACCAATTCACCTTATTAACTTAATTGCAATTCTTCGTCAGAGGAAGAACATAAGCAGACCAATGTTAATTACAATCAACAAATTAGGCTACCATGTTTAAGTTTCATGTAACATTGCCTATTGCTGTGAGCCAGATCTATGCAAAGTTCTGCATGAAGCAGATAGAGCACCAGAATATTCCCAGTTTTCAAACCTGATTGAGCTTTGAAGTTCGGGAGAGCAGTGCACAGTGAATCAATGAACTGTCTTCAAAAATAAATGGAGGAGTTTAATTGACAATCATATCATTAGGGGTATTTTGAGCCATGCAATCCCTCCGGGTAATATTGCAGTTAAATCTTGGCTGACATGATCAGTACGTGCTTAGTTAAAAACCCCTTCTCTGAGCATCCCACTCACCCCAACTTTCCACCTATCCTTCCTTTACTGGCCTGTCTTTCTGTGAGGAGCACATACCATTGTCACTCTTCTTTCATTTCCAATTTCTACTCCATCTCAAAATCCCCACCAGGAGTGCATGCATCTCTCAAACCAGACATGAAATTCTTCTCTCAAATGTCTTATCCTGCTTTTAATACAGCAACTACACCAGTAATACTTTGTCAACCTCTAAACCGCTATCAAAGGCTAATTATTTCACTATCTTTGCCCTTTTTAATCCACGTTTACTTTAACCCATTTCATACCAAACTAATACTGCCATATATTCATGAAGTTGCACTGCAGCACACCTGGTGGTCGACTCCAAAATCACAAAAATGCAAACTCTTCTTCTTTGTTGCTTAGTCTCATTTCCTTATTCAGTTGCCTTTTTCCCCATTGTAACGTGCCTTTAATATTGTTTAATAATGGGTAAATTCTAGTAGAAATATAAGCCCACTACATATCTGCTTATATTTAGTGATTAATTGACGTCATTCTACATATTGTGCATTTTCTGAAAATATATTTTGCATTTTGAATGACCGCTTGTCTGACAAAAGTGAAAATTGTCTGACCAGAGCAGTCTCACCGTCAGACAAAATGTCTGACCAAATTCAATTTCCTTTTGCGTGCACTGGTATCACACAATCATTAGTATTTGAATAATGAAACTTCTGACATACCTTCATCATGGCCTTGACGTCATTGCCTCCAATGAAGATGGGATAACATCCTCCGATAAAAGATCGCTTTTTCCTCCTGCCTCCCCACCGGTAGTAGGATAACCATGGGTAGTAAATGTTATCTGGGTCATAGCTCCTCACTTCTTCTTCTACCTGTGGATGGTTATATCAAAAGATTGATCATTAGTAAGAACATCAGATTCATCCCCATCTCTCAAAAGATGTCCTATAATGAAACTTATCATAAATGATTTCTTGATGGAACAGAAACAATGAGTCAAAAAAGTGTTGAGAATGTGTTTTCCGAATTTCTGTGCTAACATTTTACAGTGCCGCCTGTGAGTAAGTGAAACGCATGATATTGTGCCATTGCAATCAATGTTAAACATCCTTAACCAAAATGCTTCTAGAAGGACGAATTCTCATCCGATGAAAGGAAAACATTTTGGGTCATAAAGGCCGATATGTGAGGCATGTGGGATAAAAATAGCAGCCAATTTTCTTTGCTGTAGTTGGAGTTAGGTAAGTAAGTGAAACGCAGGCCCAATGTTAAAACATAGGGAAGGGCGGTTCACTTACTTATCAAAGACTTTGACCCATACCTAACTCCGACTTCAGCGAAGAAAATGGGCTGCTATTTTTATCCTACTTGCCTCACACATCGGCCTTTATGACCCACTTTGTTTCCCTTTCATCGGATGAGAATTCATGCCTCCACAAGCAGTTTGGCTGAGGATGTTTAGCATTGATGCAATGGCACAATATCATGCGTTTCACTTACTTACAGGCGGCACTGTATTTCAGGATTTTGAGTGGTGTTTCGTTGTCTATATGTATTGCCTGTCTTACTTGTTCCATAGTTACAAATTATTAGAATAAGGTCACACATAATTGATTATTAGCTTCGCGGACCCGCCGACACAATAGATTTCCTGCCGATGGGAAAAAAAATTTTTTTTTTTTTTTACATTATAAAAAAAAAAATTTTTCACCTTTTTTTTTGTCCTACTGACCGATCCTAGAAAAAGTGCCTTGAGAGGATCCGAGAAGCTAAAGATCAATTATGTGTGGCCTAAAACAAAAATACTTTTTTGTATGGGCGGCCTCTCGATAGTGACTCCATTGGCATACAGGTCTGACTCCTAAAGAAGCAACAATGTGCAGTTTTTCCAATTAAACTTCGGCATTATGTGCATTTTCTTAAATTGATTAATAACGGATGCAGCTTCATTATCAATAAATGTCATTTCACTCTAGCCATCTAGTTCCAATATCATCCCGAGACAGGGACATACTGAAGCAGTCATACAATCATGCCATCTGTGTACTAAGGAGGTCTTTATGACGCCTCCTGGTGCAAGAACCTTGGCAGATGTTGCTCAGAATGAATATGGTTTTGACAAGAGCGCACAGAATAAGACATGCACCAATTGCCAGTCTATAAATGAACTGAATTATAATCCTATGACTGCATCTTGTTTTTCTATCATCATTTCATCATCCGATTCATCCCGTACCTTGTCGACAGTGATGTCATTCCCAGACTCCAACAAAAGAACACTCTGATCCACAGCCAGCAAAGCAACTAGGGAGTCTTTCGCGGACTCCACATTCACCGTTAACTGCTCTGCTGGTTTGACGTCGGATTTGCTGAAAGTGACTTCAGTCTGAAACACAAAACAAATATGCAATGAATTTTCTCGGCATAATTTTTTTAACATACAGTGTCAGCATATTTTCCGACCTGGAAAGACCCTACTATAGCAGACTTTCTTGCTATCACCAATCCGTCACTCTGAGAATCAAGCGTCACTTTCCCAGGGCGCAATTAGCTCAATTCTGTGGAAAATTGAAAATGTCTTTTTGTCAAAACGATGATTTTACCAACAAATCATTATCAATGTGTCATTGAAATAGGGTCCAAGTTGTGAGACTTGTCTTGTGGACAGAGCAACATGTAGCAATATAATCTAACAGGAACCCTCAGGAATAAAACTTCCGACTAAACCTAGTTCCCTACGAACAGGAAAAAAAGTGTAGAATAATGGCCTTTGAAAATTGTCTACTTTTTCCAGATTTTTTAATACCGTGGGAACCCAATATAGAATAAAGGGTGGGAGAGCAGGGCGTATTAACTCTCCAGGGACCATCGGAAGATCAACAGAATCCAGGTTAAACTTCACTTAACAGGTAAGCTCATTTAACCTCAAAATTAAAAGCAAATATAGATATTTATACTTACTTTATAAGCGAAAGTAGCATCCACATTGAAACTGACACTGTCGGCAATTGCCTCTTTTTTGCCGTCATCAAAGTCAGCAAAATAAAAGACGATCAATTTAGCATTAGGAGAGAGCGATTGAGCCAAATTTGCGTCGAGGGTCAGTACCAGTTCGTGCTGCATTGAGGGTGATGCTGCCTGTATCACGTCGTGAATGACAATTTGTCCTTTCGAGAGAACCTGTAGGTAGAAGAAATCATTTATCAGTTTATGGTTTGGCTTGTTCATAGTTCAGTGCGGAAGCTTACATACTTGGAAGTTAATACATGATGTAATACTCTATAGGGGGAACGGGGGCACAATGGGACGCCGGGCACTGTGGGACGGTGGGGTTTTCTTGGATCCTGGCAAAGTATATGATATGGTAGCGCCATCATATCTTGTAATTTCACATCCTGATGTTTCCATGGTTTTATTTACAAATTACAGCCACATGCAGAAGTATGGCGAGCAAAGGTTTGTTTTCCTACCACTAAAGTAAATATGGACGGGTTCAATTCGAACCATTCTGTGGACAAACCATGAACAATGAGGCTGTCTCAGTGCCTGTATGAATTTTATATGTCGTAACGACCAGTTATGAATTGCTTTCATGATAAACACACTGTTGTCCAAGAAATTAGCATTTTGGTGTAAAAGTCATATCAGGGCTCATTGGGACAGTGAATTCGGGGCACATTGGGACGCACTTAATATAGCAGAATTTAAGTGTCCAAGGCAACTGAACGACCTGGGACAGCACACAACAGGTGATCAGGCCACAGTGAATAGAGGTATAGTGGATTACCATGCTCTGTGAACAAATTTGTTGCAAAGCACTGTGTGTTACTTACATAGATGTCCGCACCCAGGACAGTTTATGTTAAATGTTTAAAACTGTTTAAAGTTATGAACTATTGGCACTGAAAGGTGTTAATGCACTGTATATTGTCTTATGCACTACCTATATATGATATCTATTGCATATGGAGTGTTAAAATGATTTTTTAGTTGATGTCCCAATGTGCCCCAGCTGTGCCAGCTGGGGCACATTGGGACAGTCATTTTTACGACTCTCTGGCTGCAAAAGGGTAGGTGCAGTCTAGTTTATTATGCCTTGCATTTAAGCTCAATAGTATGGGTGATATTCATGCAAACTTCTGAGTTCTTCAGTGCTTTCAGCATTGAGCAAAATTAGTAGACGTTAAAAGCGTCCCAATGTGCCCCCGTTCCCCCTACAGACGGTAACAGAACTTTTGTCCAGGTATGTTTGTACCTCATACACTCTACATTTAAATATGTTTTTTCCCAAAATACAAAAAAAAATCACAAATGGAATTCTATGACTTTTCCAAGACCAAATTTTGGATTTTCCATGACCAATACTTTGCTGATTGAGGACAAGACTCAGGTCGAGATTCAATGATTCATCCCGACACAAATTATTCAAGCAATTTCCTTCGTCCACTGTCCAGCCATCCTCTTTACAAACAGACAGCAACAAGCCCACAACCACAGACATTTGTCAAATTTTAGCGCAAATAGTGGTCAAAATTTGAATTTTCCATGACTTTTTAAAAAATTTTGATTTTCCATGACTTTCCATGACAACTATTTTTGCCATGACCTTCCATGACTGTGGGAACCCTGAAAGATCTATTTTTAAATATTTGCAAATGCCTAATTCCATGGGCAAGGGAGACGTCTCAAAGATATAAATCACTCGAGAGAGGCCACCAAGAACTAAATTTGTGAAATTCCAAACACTACCGAAAATATTTTTTCTTTGACTCACCAGGTAGTAGACAGTGCCCACATCTTCAGTGCACTTGATTTTGAAATTGGCTGTTGATCCAGCCTGCAAAAATATGATGAACATTGTTATAATAAATGAACAATATTACAAAATAAGACTGTAGAATAAATACCAAACGCCATAAGATTTTCATGTTTTATTTGATAACAAAGTAGTCTGTGTAGCTTATTCTAACATTTCATCCCAGGCCCATACCTTATGTCGCTGTGATCTTATGGCTACAAGCTCATGCCAAAGTGACATAGGCCACAGACCTGTGATTTCAAATGTTCTAACCCATCAAATGTTCTAACCCATCAATTAATCTTGTTGAATTCTAAATTCAATGTATATTTAATACATGCTTTAACTAGCTAATTTTAGTATTTGGTTATGGTTGTATACATAAACTACAAAAAAAAAAGTGCAAAGGTTTTAGTTTAGCAATAATGACTGTACAGCCATAGAGAGGGGTTTGCTGCTGTGTGGCTATTTTTTCCAAGCTACTGTGTTTTGGTGGTCACACTCCAGTCGCCCCAGCTGATTAATTTAGGTTCTAAAGGTAACTGTGGGTACTAATTGACACACTTCTGAAGGTCCAGGTTGAGGCTTTGGTCAGAAGATTCTCAGCCACAGAACAGTCAAGATGTTTCATTTTAGAAGAAATGAAAATTGTATAGGGCAATGTCACAGGCTCAATCTATGTTATTCAGGTACGTTAATCTACTTCTATATGTTTTAATACTAATTTAGCCATGAATTTTATGTGATATTTCCTTGTGATTTTGGTTATTTTTGATTGTTAAAATTTGAATTTATTTGTGTGCTGTGACTATTTAGAGTGCCATATTAATTTTTGTACAGGTGTGCCAGTTATGTCTCCAATTATATATAGATTATGAAGTGATCAATGGGCATCCTTTAGTGTATGTGGAGTGTGGAGAGTTGCATATTGCTGTAAGTGTATTTTTGTGAGTCTTTATTGTATATTTATTGAATTTGTACTTGGTATTTTACTTGGTCAGTCAAATGTCATGGTGACCTCAAGATTTAAATTGAACTGCCTATCATGCTTTCATGTGATGTATTTATGAGTCATGATTATGTAATTTAATATTATTTTGTATACAGTTTATCTGTTTTGCAGATTTAATTTGATTTTATGATTTAACAATTTGTTTCTAATTTATACATATTTATTTCTACTTATATCTGTAGATTACCTGCTTCTACGCTACACAAGCCGAGTAATAAAAGTGCAACGACATCCAAGACTCGTGTCTTTTGTCCACATAAGCTACAATTCTAACCCATCAAATATTCTAACCCATCAAATATTCTAACCCATCAAATGTTCTAACCCATCAAATGTTCTAACCCATCAAATGTTCTAACCCATCAATTATTCTAACCATCAAATATTCTAACCCATCAAATACCGTACATATATTCTGTATTAAAATCACACTCCTTAAGAAAAGCTCATCCCCATAAGAACCAACCTTAATAAAAATTCTATCAAAACGTGACTTTATCCAAAGTTTTAATGCAAAAAAACAATTATTCGCCATCTCATCATTACATCTGCCCACTTGACAGACACACAGAAAATATTTTTATCGACCAGAGTAAAAATATGCAGGTATACAACTTTACAAGTCATTTAATATTTCGAAAGTGACTTTAATAAAAAAAAAAAGTAATGGACACTGTACATAATCATATATGGTCAGGTCTCCACTCGTGAGGAGGTGGACTCCTGTTACAACCTGTGACACTTCAAGTGATAATATTTCCAAGAAATATCAGTAATTTCATCAAAAGATGCAATGGACATTAGGAGTTAACTCTCACTTACCTGTTGAGTCAGGTTATAATGTTTGTGAAGCTTTCAAAATACAAGTAAAGTGACTTTGAAGAAGGAGTCCATCTGTTTTTTCAACCAAAAATCATGGACTCCAAAGTGTTCAACACCATTCCTTTTCTTTTGTTGCACAGTGCCTATGCTTCCCACAACATATGTTCATGCACTGAATGCTGGCTTGGAAAGTCAGTTTGAAATCCCCACTAAGTCCAATAATCCTTGGTGACTGGCAACAAAATGAGATAAGCTTTTTTCAAGAACGACGTAAGTGTTGAACATGGACTCCACCTTATGTTCAACCCTTTAACAGTCCATAAAATGTCTTTTACAATCTTATGATCTTTTTAGCATACAGCAGGATGTTTTGCTTTTCCTGAGTTCTTATTGGTTGACTGGTGGTTGAATCCAAAAAGAGGCTGTATTCTGAGAGGCATCTCCACAAAGTGAAACATGATTTTAACTGCAAAATGTTCGACCTATAGATGCAATTTTTGGATTAAAAATGTATGAAACTCGAAGGTTATAAATATGTTCAACCCAATAAACAAAAATGTTCAAGGAAGGATCTGTTCAGGAGGCCACCAAAACATAGACCATCATGGACTGGTCAATGAGAAACACCTTAGCAATTCACTCTAAACTGACCTAAACAAATTCTAAACATTTCAAATGTTTAATGTTTAGGTTCTCCATGGATGTTGCTTTCAAATGTTGTCAATGACAACACCATGTTCAATATGAAGACCTGAAGTTTACAGTCTAAATGGGTTGTTGAGCATTCTAAGCAACATGTCTATCTCACTTAAACAAACTGCGTAGCTTTGCTAAACATTTGTGGAATCAGAATTGGAATATGTTGAGCTCCTAAACACATTATGTAGAATTGTAGATATCTACATGATCTACAATGATCTTTTGTACAGACTAAACAAGTTGTTGAACTGGGTAACTTGATGGTAGTGCCACCTAACTTTATTATTGGAAGACAGTTGCTGTGGCTCCACCTGACAGACACAAATAGTGGCCTCGAATCCTTGCTTTGGTGCTACTGGAATTTTATTCAGGTAACTACTTAAAAACAAACAAGTATTGCTATTTGTGACAATGTCCATCATATGGCTATATAACTGGTTCATTATGCTGACAGTATATCAATGGTCCACGTAACAATGGCAGTGCAATAGCTCATTATAGACCATCCAGACCAGAAAGGTTTCATATTTCACTACAATATCATATCACTCAGTCTGTGAATGCTGAGTGGATTTGATTTGGTATTCTTGGAGTATAGTAGTTTACTCTTAATCATTTTTTGCATCTCCGGAAGTAGGTCAGAGTCTAGAAATTGGGATATCCCATGACATGGGATTGATTACATAAAAAGCTGATACTTCTGATTTAGTGGCTGGTTGTTTTTATGGTGTGGATTGCTGTAATTCAATTGAAACAATTAAGTCAGTCAATTGAAGATGTCAAATGATGGTTTGAATTGCCACCAGCCAGGGTGTTCCGTACTCATTTTCATTATAAATTGGACAATTTTGAAGTAGTTTACTCTCAAAGAAGAAACATAATTTCCGGAGTAGGCCTAGCTAGAGTAGATGCAATCAAACTTACCCAATCTTTGATCAAATGATCGATTCCAGACATCCATGCCATCACTAATCACTTCACAAAAGGACATGTCAAGAGAAATCTTGGACTAAGTTAAAAGCAAATTTTCTATAAATGCCATTGCCTTAAAATTTGAGGTGGACCAGCACAGATTTTCAGAAAGTAGTAAGTGCCATTGATATGTTGTCAGACTTAGATTTTTTGCAATCATTTAAAATTAATTCTAAAATACCGATGAAAAATTGTTAACACTGTCTCTTCTGTATAATAACTCAGAAGGTAATGATGGCCTTCTGCCTGAATACCAGTTGATATTGTTATTAGCTGTTCTACTTTCAGGCACATTGCATTTATTCAAATTATGAAAACGGCATGTGAAATGGCCAGGACCTCGAGAAATCACGAAAGTAAAAAATACACACACAAAGTGAACTTCCACAAAGGTCAGAAGCACTAGCTGTCATATGTGCCACAAACTGTGATGGTCTCCAAGGACAAATAATTGATGCTAAAGTAGAATGTCTGGATCACTTGGCCAGCTTCACACAGAGAAAAAGCCTGTAAGTGGGGATTAAGCGCATGCATGCGTGGACAACGGACACAACCTTCATCAGCTCGTAAAATGTTGTTATACATACGCACTGATTTTAACCATTAGGACCACATTTTTATAAGCTGTGTTATGTGTTGTTCATGCACACATGTGCAGTCCTGCAGAGCTTAAACATTCAACACATGAACCCAGCTCTCACGTGGAAGAAGAAGAAGTTTGGAAATGCAGAGATGTTTGAAGGAGACTCTCAGAATTGTCCAGATAGCAGCAGGATCATTCGTTGAGGCTAGGCCCTTACTAAATGTATTTGTGGCCTCTCTTCATGAGAGTACAATGATGCCGTCACAAAACAAACAAAACTTGTGCAACATTAGTGCCGTTCACCTCAGGCCAATCCAATTAGTTTTGGCTCTAACTGGGACGATTTGAGAAATTGTAAAATCACACAAATGATATGTGAAACTGCACCATGAAAAATTCAAACTGCACAAAAAAGGTATTTTGTAATTGTATTTAGAATAGAATAATAAATGTTGTTGATATTTTAGTAAAAGTTTTAACGCAAAAGAGTTGAATTATGTACCAAATTTAATTAATTGTAATCCAAAAAGTTGTTTGTTTTGATGTGTGAAGTTTCCCGTGATTGATCAGTAAGGTTTTTACAAAATGGTATTTATTTCAATTTTGTAATTTTGTAAATGTTAAGTCTCAAAATATGATTTACAAAAAAGAAACAGTCATCGGTTTAGCTAGTCATTATAATAAAGTGCTTTCAAGTACAGAATATATGTCAATACTACTTATTGGGAAGTTAAATTGCTACATTTTTTTAGGCACTATAATTAGATATGGCATGTAGGCAGGTAAAATATTGGATAGGAGGTGTTATACAATTATGATGAATTGTGTCTTTTGCATGAGAATATAATTTATAAAATGCTGAATTAATTTTTCATAATTATGACAGATCGTAAGTAATGAGAAAGTGGGATTATTTGGAAATATACTTTTGGTATGTAAAGCATAGAACTGCTGCCTGTACAGTCACTATCGATGTATTGATAAAAGTATGGAATGGCTTTTTTTCACATGATATAAACTTTTATTGAAGATGTACGCATTTGTTTACAGCCTAAACATTTACTTTTTGTACGCACTTTTAAATGCGCTCAAAGCGGGAATTTTGTATGCACATTAGTTGTTTAGATTTTGTTTAAGTTGTCAACATTTAGTAGTTTAGGCATTAGACACTTGGTTGTTTAGACTATGCACCTAATTGTTTAGGTATTGTTTAGTGTTCTAAACAAATAAAACGCTAAAACTAAATGTTTTTTGTCATAATTGTTTAGGTTGTATCTGCGCAGTCGCTTACGCAGCTTGTTTAATTTGGCTAAACATAGTGTTTATAAAGAAAAAGCTAAACACCAATAAACGCGCTCAAAGCGGGAATGTTTAATGTTTAGGTTTTGTTTAGGTTGTACGCATTTCCAATTTAGAGTGAAGTTGGAGTCCAACCTAATGGACTCCAAATTCAGCTTGTTCAACACCAAAAAGTGGTTATTTTCCCCATTATATGTTGTATTAAATTGCTAATTTAACATGATTTTACCTATTGGTTGTTGTATCTGCTGTCATGACCACTTACAGACAAACTTTTCTGATAATAGAAAGTTTTTGGAGTTGAGAGGTAATGTTCAACACCATTTTGACTTTGTTGTGTCGAATTTGAGTCTGGACGGTGAACTCTCGTTCAACACCAATGTTTTTCTCTAATTCTAGCCTTGACTATACTTTCAAATGTGTCACCAGTCAGTCTAGTTGTTACCACTGGTCAGAAGAACATTTTGACTGATGTTGAAGCCTTTGCCATTAAGCAGAAGAGCTATAAATGACATTTTATGTTGTCAAACAGGAGTCTAAATGTTTTGGTCTCATGTTCAACACCATTTTACTTATAAAGGGTCGATCTTGAGTCTTGAGTGGTGAACTCTTGTTCAACACCAATGTTTTTCTCTCATTCTAGCCTTGTCTTTACTTTCAAATGTGTCACCAGTCAGTCTAGTTGTTACTAAGTGTCAGAAAAACATTTTGATTGATTTTGAAGGCTTTGCATTAAAGCAGAAGAGCTATAAATGACATTTTATGTTGTCGAACAGGAGTCGAAACGTTTTGGTCTCATGTTCAACACCATGATATTGGTTGTTTGTTCAACACTATCAGTCTTTTGGACTCCGTTTCGCCACCCCTTGAAATGATTTAATTCAGTAAAGAAACCTTTATAGTGATCATAATCAATGTACTTAAGTAATTGAGAGTAAAACATATACTATCAGAATCAGAAATAGCTTACTTTTAACACTCATGGGTAGTCACATTTTGGACTCCTTTCCACTCCTGTTCAACACCATCATAGAACAAAATTGTGTGTTCCACAAAAAACTGCTTAGCACAAACAGAATTATGTCCTTAAAAAGTTCCAGAAAAAACATAAATCTAAATGATTTAATGTACAGGAACCAGCGAAATAGCTTTTATATGAAAGTGTTGAACTGGAGTTGATGGAGACCACACCTCCTCACGAGTGGAGACCTGACCATATATACCCACGCTAGCCTTTTTTTGCTACTTTTATATGTACAAAATTAATTGAAAACACATTAATTGAAATATTGAAATATTTACCAATATAGCGGGAAGAGTGTCCATTTGAATCTGAATATTTTTTTCTGTTTCTGTTCTGAACTTGCGAATCTGGTTCCAGTCAGTCTTCTCTTCTTGGTCGTACCTGTCCTTGATTGCAACCTACGCAAGGAAAGGTAGATGAATGAAAGGACATGATTGGGGCTTTACGTCCTATATTAATTCACTTGGTAGCCTAATTAGGACAGGAGGACGACATGGCAATGACTCTGAGGTGAAGGAAGATTGAGCAGCTGTCCAACATGGTTCTAGGTGACCCAGCAAGAGCCTGATTTGAACCCAGAACCCAGCGATTGGGAGCCTAACACGCAACCACTGAGCTAACCCTCCCCAACTAGACAGTTATCTTTCAATAATTAATCAAAGAACTAGAACCTCTCGGTTTTAATGATCTCATAAAAACAGCAGTTGCTAGGAACAACTTGGGTTTCGGCTGGGAGGCCTAGCATATAGAGAAGTTTAGTGGCAGTCTTGAGAGAACACACTGCACACAGCGAGCTTGAACAAGCTTCGGGGTTAAAAAAATTGACCAAGAAAACGATTAGCATAATGATGTAGAGGAAGGTCAGATGAACATTTTGATGTGTCAAATGAAAAAATCTGTTGGGAATTTTTTGAGATATTTGAGTTTGACATTTTTTATTTATCACAACCTATTCTTAGCATGTAATCTCCATGAAAAAGTGATCAAAACTGTCCATTTTTCCTGTTAGGTAATATCTAAGATAAAAGTCATTATTCAGAAGTAAAAATAGCCGTCATTGTCTCTGCAGAAAGTATGAACCACTTCATCAAGACTTACAGGGTTTGATAAACCTATAACAGCTAAAATTCTGGCTAAAGGCCTGAGAAAATGTTTGCAATACCAGGTTGTGTTAGTTACATAATTCTAGTAAATAATTTTAGCAAATTTGGTCTCATCATCTCATTGTAACAGGCTTTGTTTTTTGCGCATTTTATAGCAAATTTTGCCACCGTGAAACAAGCATTTCATAACAATGCAAAAGGATAGACAAAGTTGAGTAAATTATCAGACAATGCATGCATAGAATGTTTGTTTCGCAATGGTGAAATTTCTTTTTTTTAAAACACACAAAAACCTCAATAATACACCAAAGAGTTCAAAAGTGAGGCAGATTCTACTACAATTATTCACCAGAATGATGAAACTGAGGACAAGCTGGCAAATCAACATATTTATAAATTTTCTGAGAAATGTTTACTGTTATATGTTTTTCACACTCTGTCAGTCTGAATGAGGTGGTATGTACTTGCTCTTGCGGCAATGACTGCATATTTTACTTCTGAATAATGACTTTTATCTTAGATATTACGTTACAGGAAAAACGGGCAGTTTGGATCATTTTTGAGAGTGCGAAATGTTTCAAGAGGAGAATGGCTAGAGACAAATTATGTGAAGTACAATAGACAGAGGGAAATATAATTGATGAATTATTCATAAAGCCTTTAACATTGGGCAACATGAACAGTGGTGGGAGCGTGGACTCATCCTATCTCAAATGATGTGAAAATCAAGGAAGAACATGTACTTCCAATTATCAACCGATGTATCACATGAATTGACAGTTATATGCATTTAGCTTATGCGCATAGACCAGCTGTTATTAATTATAATGAATTGCAACAAAACCCCATTTCTTAACAAGTGATAAATAACCAAGTTCTTGTGATCTATAGGCCCTACAGTGTTAGTTTACTGGCTTGACGAAAAGCCAATTAAGGCAACTGATGGGCTGTTCTTGAGTGATTTTAACATGTGTAGATAAATGAAAGATCTGATATGTTTCTGCAAAATATAAACCAACTGGAAATTGCCCATGGTACAAAATGGTTATATTAATGAGAAAGAATGGACAATGGTTGAAGTCATTTAGGTTTTAATATTACACAAATACACGATATAGTTAAATTTGCGAAAGTGAAATGAGGCAGAGATGTACATGTCTTTTGATGAGTGTATAAATTGCTTGATGAAGGGCAGTTATCTATTTGAAGATGAAGGGGATGGCTACAGTTGAGAAATTCACTGAATGACCTTTGAGGTTGTGTATTGACAGGTGTGCACTTAATTGATCAAGTAGAAGACCATTGAGCATTGGAGTTTGTTCATTCATTGGACTGCTTCAATGCTGATGTTTCGATCACAGGAACAACACAGGGAAGTGTGAATTTTAATTACACTGAAAGATTTTAATCACGACTGTGCGTGTGTTTGTAATAAGTGAAACTGAAATTTGATAGGAATTAACAAAGTTGATTGGAATTAAGTTCTAAACATGGATTGAATGTATTGACAGCCTGTATAGCCGACTGAATTGTGCAGATGACAGCCATGATGTAAGGGCTGCAGTTGCTAGATGAGCTTCCATGGCTGCTTATATCGCATCTCCACTAACACATTCCCAGGTGCTGCCCTCTTGAGAGCAATTTGAATATTGGCCAACCTTTGTCAACTTTTGACCTCATTTCAGGTGGATGAAGTCACGGTTCAATGCCTCTCTCTCTTGACCTACTTAAAAAATGAAGGCCATTTTGCTGTAAATGTGCCTGCTAGACAAGTGCTGCAAAATTTCAACTAAAATATTGTATAACTAAAATTTCCCGGTTTTTGTTTAGTGATGCTGCCATGGTCCTCTGTTAATCCAACTAAGAGAAACTCTCATCCCACTTGCCTCCGTTCCAGAATAAGAATTGAGCAGATAGCTTTTCCACACTCCTTTGCAATATCTAGCTCACAGTGACCTCATTGACAACTAGACACAGATTAGCACAGAGAACTTCAGAAATGTAATAGATCTCATAAAGCTTTGCTTTATGAGATCTAAAAAGGACAAAATATCGTCTTAAACTTACACGTATGTGGAATTCGTCATACTTCTCATCGACTGGCTCAGGTAGAGTGTATTGAATAAGCCCACTGGGGTAGTCAGCCATGTCCACCTCGTAGAGGCTTTCACCATCTTCACACTCATTCTGCGGTCTCGGATAAACGTCGGGACAGGAATAGGAAATTTGGATTTTCAGTTTGCCCTTTATGTCCGCGGGTGAGGGCGGCTTCCCGTCAGGTCGTTCAACTTTGATCTGAAAGAAATACAAAATGTTACATAGACAGACGGATGACTTTACCACTATGTCCTGTATTTATGCCAACTGATAAGCCAGTCTGCCAGTGTTGGAGGCCTCGGGGCCACTTTTGATGGCCCCGGCCTTGGTCTCGGTCTCGGATGACCAATCCTTGGCCTTGGACTCGGTCTCGGACCCTCTGGCCTCGGATATTTGCCAGAGGCATGCCCGAGGCCAGTAAAATTAATAAAGTACAATTTTGCTGGAACTGTCAAACAAAACTTTCCTGTCAGTTAAGTACAATTATTTGTCAGTTTATCTAGTATAAGGAACCTATTATCCTATATATTAGAATCTGATACAATCATTTTCTGCTTGTCTTTTAAGCCGAGTGCCAAGTTATAAGCGGTGCCATTTTTTGTGATAGATATGAAATTATAAATTGACCAACAGTAATTTTAATTTTCTTTCACTAATTGAGTTGAACATTATTTCTTGTAAATTTCGACCATAACAATTAGATATGAGATAATTATAATAGTCTCTCAGAGTCTAAAAATTTTAGCTTACCAAAGCTTTCAGCCATCTCTCATGGCTTTCTTCAGTGTTGTGAAATAGCTCAGCTGACTGGTGTTGTTGTCACTTCTTTAGTTTGTTACCCAACAGTTAGGTGTTAGTTGGGTAACAAAAGATGGTTGTAGATGGAGGGGAGGTCCAGCCCGGCGTCACGATTCAGGGCTGGTTTTCTTTGTCTGATGATGATGGCTTCCTTTACTTTCCGTTTGAATTCATGTTGTTCCTTTTCCAAGATCTTGGTTGACGACCAGTCAATGGTGTGGCCAGTTTCTGTGGTGTGTTCATGGATGGCAGAGTTTTGCAGCTTCCGATGTTCTTCCATTCTTTTGTTGACGGGTCTTCCTGTTTCGCCGATATAGTGTTTGCTGCATGTGTTGCATTGGATGTTGTATACCACCCCTGATGTTTTTGACGGGTCTGGCTTGTCTTTAGGGTGTACCAAGTACGAGCGAAGGGTGTTGAATGGTTTATGGTATACAGACACATTGTGGGATTTGAAGATGCGTTGAAGGTGTTCTGATAGGCCATTGATGTACGGTAAGCCCACTGTAGCTTTCTTGTTCTGTCCAGTCCGGTTGGTGTCCTTAGTTTTCTCCTTCTTCTCTGGCAATTTTAGAATCCATTGTTTGTATCCATTAGCTGTCAATGCTTCTTTCACATGTCTCAGCTCTTTCCTCTTATCTTCCTCTTCTGTCACCAAAAGTTCTGCCCGGTGGTATAAAGTTCTGACAACAGATCTTTTATGTTCTGTGTGATGGTTGGATCTGAAGTTCAAATACTGATCCGTGTGCGTTGCTTTTCTGAAGACTGTTGTTTTGGTGGAACCATCATCTTGAAGGTGGATCAGGGTGTCAAGGAACGCCAGCTGGCCGTTTTCTTCCATCTCACTGGTGAACTTGATGTTGACATCTCGACTGTTTATGTGGTTGGTGAAATCTTCGATGTCATACAGGTGTAGTACGCAGAAGGTATCATCCACATACCTATACCAGCATCTTGGTGGGGTCTTTGCTGTTTTTAGGGCTATTTCACAACACTGAAGAAAGCCATGACAGATGGCTGAAAGCTTTGGTAAGCTAAAATTTTTAGACTCTGAGAGACTATTATAATTATCTCATATGGAATACCCAGAGTCAGGATCAAATATACATTGGTTCATAACAATTAGAGTTTTAAGTTTTTGTTTATATGTAATGCAAGATGCGTTAGTACCTGATCATTAAATTCACACACCAGAGTGTCTGACTTAAAACACCACTAGACACAATGGAATGGGACAAAATTTGTGACAGAATCTCATCCATGCCTCAAAAAATATTCCAAATAACTTTGATGTAACAAAAATATACCACTGCCTTATAAATTAGAACCCAGCAATTCAGAGTATCTATCTACATGTATTTAGAAAGTGTATCTTTTTAAGCATTTATAGTAAAGCCTGTAATGAGAGTGATAAGCTGCCTCAGAATTTTTTTGAAGACTAACCAATTTTTTTCCAGTCATTGCGAAAAAGATTAATTACAGTTGTGCTTGAAAATTAGTGAACCCATAGAGATTTACCATTGAAGACAATGATAAAGTTCTTTCACCGTACTGGCCATACCATAAATGATATTGCACGAATCATTGAACCAATGACTGTATTATACCATTGAGGTTTCCCACTACATGTACTAGCCTGGCCATTGGATTTGTATCAAGGGTTTTTGTGCTAGATAGGGGTTATAATTGTGCAAAAGTAAGTGCACCCTAAGCGTAATGTTAAAAGATAGGAGAAGAGGGTTCACTTACTTTTGCACAATTATAACCCCTATCTCGCGCAAAGACCCCTGATACAAATCCAATGGCCAGGCCGGTACATGTAGTGGGAAGCCTCAATGGTATTATACAGGCATTGGTTCAATGATTCGTGCAATATCATTTATGTTATGGCCAGTACGGTGAGACAACTTTATCATTGTCTTCAATGGTAAATCTCTATGGGTTCACTAATTTTCAAGCACAACTGTAATTCTTTCCCGGCAGTCTTGAAATGAATTTCTGGTGGATGGGCTATCTCAGTCTGCAATGATTGATTTAGAAGCAAATAATTAAACATAATTGAGTTTGTCAGACACTCAAAACAAATCTGATCTGTCACTGTTTCCGTAAAAAAACAAAATTCCGAGTGTGATCAGTTACATGCCCTTTTCTTTAAAAATGTAATGGTTGCCCCCTTAATGTCTTCATTTCAGTGTTTTACTTGAGTCATTGAGTGAATCTCTAATTGTACTGTTATAGCCTTATCGTAAGGGATGGCTAAATGCCGATAATACACCAAGCTAAAATGGTTCGGCAGTCAACCATCATTTTTGTCCAGCCGGTCTCGGATGCTCATGCCTCGGTCTCGGTCTCGAGGGTGAATGCCTCGGTCTTGGTCTCGGCTGCTCATGCCTCCGTCTCGGTCTCGGATGTCCTGGCCTCGACTCCAACACTGCAGTCTGCTGTATTGGCAGGGGAACGCAGTGGGTATTGAATTGGCTTCTAGGGAAGTAGCTAGCACATCTGCCTATTAAAGTCCAGTCATTTTTTTGTGGCAGTAAGTTTTTGGCTGATAATTAAAAACCTACCTTATAGTCCAAGAGCCAGAGCACTTTTATTTGACGTTTCATTCTCATCAGAGTTTTTCATTGGCTCTTATAGCAAATTTTCTGTAGTTTTTGAAAATGGAAGTTTTAGAAAAATTTCTTTGGACAGTTTTTTGTAAAACGGCCATAACTGTGGTAATGTCAAATTTCACCTTTTAGCCAAAATTACTGAAAAAATCACATAATGCAAACTTTGAACATGAATCATATACAGTAAAAATATATTTCACTTCAACTGTTTATATGAATATTTTGTCTTACTCATACTTTATCAGCTTGATATGACATCATTCAAAAATATGTAAATTTATGCCGCTAATTTGCATAAATCCAAGATGGCCGACACATTTAATGAAATGGCACGTGACAATTTGCAGTTATGCTTTATCAAAGTTTTTCTGATGCATACAAATATTGAACGAGAGTATTGTTATTTTCAGAATTAATACTTCAAGGTATGATCAAAATATTTGGAAAATTTTAAGCACTTAGCTGGAATAGTGACAAAGTTATGAGCTCATCAATTACATGATGTCATGTCAAAATAAGGTAATTTTCTGAGCTGTTTATTTAGGTTTTGCAGCCATCTCATTCTCATAGTTTTAAATGATGCTATTTTCTCCTTAACAAACACATTTGGTATCATTTCATGCCTCAAGCAGAATAGAAACTTGAGATGCATTAGAATTTTTGGTTGAATTTAAAAAATGCATTTCCATGGCAACCAACGATACCACTATCACAAAACGGAGATTTTCTAAGTTTGACGGCAAAGTGGCCATTGTACAATGATAGAAATAGTCTATTTTAATAAATAGGCAATGTAAATCAAATTTTGAATTGTTATTGCTGTTCTGTTGCCATAGCAACCAACTGTAATTCGATAAAATAGTTGGAGAGATCAGGACAGGTTGTCACATTGTTAATCTGTGATGGCTTGTGTCACGTAAAACGAAAGAATTTCTCTTTGCAAATCAGGTGTATCATTTCGCAGATGTGGTCCTATATTCCTAGTTATTACAAAAAGTTAAGAATAAATCCATATAAAAAAGCTGTAAAAAGGTCTACGTGCTAAACTATTTTTCCTACTTAGATGAATGACTCCGCTTTTCAGGTTATGTTTGGTCAGTGACTAACAACTATTCATCAACACGCCATCCAAATGTACATTCACCTGTTTATAATTCCCTTATCGGGTTCTGTGCTTTTAATCGTCTTTCCAAGTTCTTGACAAAGTTTGACTTGGGGTAGGGTAAGCTTGGTAGAACACGGGACTGCCAATTGCTGGGTCCCAGTAGCAAATCCCGTTCTGCCTACGGAATGCACCAGAACTAAAGCCTACGCTTAACAGCAATTTCAATCATCCTTTGCCTCATTGTTGTGGACTCCTTCTGTCCAAATTAGCCTACCAGTGCATAACTACAGTCCTGATGTAAAACCCTAGTCAATATCCATTGGTTGCTTTGCCCCCTGGTCATGTGAATTCTCTGAATTTTAATTAACCACTTTCTGATTTGCCCTTGATAGAATTTTCATTGCCGAATTGGCCTTTATTAGCAGAATCTTGGTCTCTTTCCTGGAAAAATACTGCATGATCTCCATCCAGCTGCAGAGAGATGAAGATGTCCAATGGTCCTGAGAGCTTAATTGCTTGAAGCCAGAATTTCAGTTTGATACTCTTTGTTAGTGAGGGACGGTACACTGGATCTGGGTACCGGTTTAATTTGTGCCAAGGGTTTGTCAGGCTGTTCCAGGTTCATCAAGCCTCAGGACTGGGGGACTTGCATAGTTGTGCAGATTCTTCAAACTTCCTCTTCTTTACTAAATGAAGGATGTTCCTCATTCCATTTCCCACAAAGAGGTGTGGATCTCCATGGCTGTTTCCATAAGTGAGAGTGTTCAGGAGCACTATACAGTTTGAACTTGGTTCATGATTTCAGGAAAAGTAACCAATGAGCCTTTTTTTTACTAGTGTAGGGGGAACCGGGGCACATTGGGACACGGGGCACAATGGGACAGGGGATTTTTTTGGTTCCTGACAAGGTTTTTGATATGGTAGTGCAATCAGATGTAATGGGTCTTCTTTTAAATTAGTAATTAATTATAATTTTTTATGTTTTATTTATGATACTCTAATGGGGTTCATAAGGGGGAGGGGGTCCACCCACCTATTGGTTATAGCAGTATATACATCTGCTCGGGTGGCCTCCAACACAACATTTATTGAAATTGTTATCAAATTTTAACATTTATGCTTATATGCTGTATGTACATATTTTGCGAAAATAAATTTATCCTATCCTATCCTAGATCTTGTAAATTCCAATCCTGATGCTTCCATCCCATTATCGGCAAATTACAGCTATATGCAAACGTGAATGTATGGTGAGAAAAACTTTGTTTTCCTAAGTACTACTCAATTAAATTCAGAGGAGTTCAATTCAAACCATTCTCTTGACAAACCATGAACAATGAGGCTTTCCCAATACTTTATGAATTTGATGCATTGTAACGAACAGTTATGAATTTCTATCCTGATGAACACACTCACTGGTGCCTGAGAAATTAGCATTTTGGTGTAGAAGTCATATCGGGGCCCATTTGGAAACTGAACATGGGGCACATTGTGACGCTCTTTATATGACAGAACGTAAGTGTCCAAGTCAACTAAATGACCTGGGACAGTGCACAAAAGATATTCAGTCCATATTAAATAGAGGCAAAGTGGATTACCAAGCTCTGTGAACTAATTTATGTGTGTTACTTTCATAGATGACCACACCCAGGAAAGTTTATGTCAAATATGTAAAACTGTTTAAAGTTATTAACTATTGGCACTACAAGGTGCTACTGCACTGTATATACTCTTATGCACTTTTATATATGTAATATAATATCTAGTGCAAATGGAGTGTTAAAATGATTTTTTAATTGACATCAGCATTGAGCTACACTATATCTCCAGTCAAAATATTACATTGGCCACGCATGAAGAACACACAGCTATAAATGCCACTCAGAGCCGTTTCCTGGTGACAGGACCATGTGCTCCACTGAGTGATCCCACCTTGTTGATTATGCAAGACCCAAAATTCTCCATGTTATTACATATTCCTGACACCATATGCCAAGACTCAAGACTCAAGACACATTTATTCGCTTAAAAAAATATATGTCAGTTTTTGAAAGTATGCACTTTTTATTAATAGGCGGAAGATCACTCTAAGACAAAAAGATGGTCTCCGACGAGTGACCACCCTGAGCGGAATTGTCAAATGAAATCACTTGGAAACCACTGATTTTCAATAATATTTATCTGACCAAGCCCAAATTGTTAGCATCTTTCCTTGAATTTGGGCCTTTTCTCAAAGATTTGGGGAGCAGCTGAGATATATGCCTATGCCTGAAATCTAAACAGCTTCATCCACACTGCAACAATATAGTCCAGGGGATTTGTGAAATGACCCAAAACAAATTGCAATAGTAATGTGCCATATATCAAATGAAAGCTGAGAACCTCCTCTACATATCCAAAGTATACCAAAATCTAATTAGTGGAACATGGTTTTCTAGAGGGGGGAAGTATTTTATGTCATGCTCGCCCAGAGTCTAATTTATTGACGTAATGATTATGAATTAGAACAACTAAAACAATGCAAGACCCTAATATAACTATTTTAATTGTTGCTCTGATTGGTATTCAAATGATAATTAATTTTATGAGGAATCCAAATATAAAATTTGTTGTTAATCATTGAATAATGCAGAAAATATACCCAACCGCGTATCTGAGCTATTGTATTCTTCGGTTAGACCTAAATGGTCCTAATGCAAGAGGAATGTGGTCAGGAATCTCAAGATGTTGCTTAGTTTTGAGGTCTATCAGTTTGGGCAACCATTTAGGTGCCGGTGAGCAGTTACACTGAAACTGGCGTTATATAAATCAATATTATTATTATTATTATTATTATTATTATTATTCTAAGTCACAATTGTTATGTCAATAACGCAGATTTAGGGCATGCATGATAACCAATGGTTACCCCCTCCAAAAACCATGTTCCACTAATAAGATTTTGGTATACTTTGGATATGTTATAGAAGAGGTTCTCAGCTTTCATTTGGTGTATGACACATTACTATTGCAATTTGTTTTGGGTTACCCCCCTTTTTTCCATAAATCTCCTGGACTAATAACAGTGATGTAGTCTAGGTATAAGACTTTGTATCATCTTGATCATGTTCAAGATTTACCAAGCACTTTTAAATGAAGCATGGGTCTTCCACCATATTTAACAAAGCTTCAGAAGCCTTAACTTATGTACTTAGAACCAGGGTACTTCCCCAAGGACTCACAATCCGTGACTGGGGGGGTGCCAGACCAGTCCTTTGGTGACATCCAATTTTCTGAGATTTCAATGTGCTGTACAGTAGAATTTAAACTAGAAAGTTAAATGTGAACTGAATATGTAGACTTTAGTTGTTGCAAACTGGCAAGACTGATGAACAATTACATTTTTTTCTTGATCGCATAATACTGATGATGTCTCTGTAGCCAAAAGTAGCTTGAAGGATTATCTTGATTTTTGAGTTGTTAAATTTGATATAAATTTTCGATAATTTTTATGTAAGGTTTCGGGGATATGCCAAAATATTACATGAAATTTCCATTCCACGAAAAGGATGAGATACAATGTGTTTTCCAAATAATTTACACTGGCTTACAAAATCCTCCACGCTTACACATTACACCCAAAGACCTGTTTGTAGAACGGGTTTTTCACTTGTCATGATTTAATCAGCATCAATTTGAATCTGCCAAGCCTTCATTAACAGAAATATCATATATATGAATCCATGGCACTGTTTGCCATTTAACCCTTCATTTAAATATCTTCTGTAAATTTTTACATTTAAGATATATGTATATACTTGATACACATAATGGTGATTCCAACATATTTCTTACCAAATTGTGACGAAACAATTGAATTTGGATTACTTCTCTCAGTTTGATTTTTCTATAGATACATCACAGTCTATATACATTGGTCTAGGTCCAGGTTGGCTATTTTGATTCCATGATGTTATATATGTTAAACTAAATAATGGGCCAAACTTTGTTCAGATATGAATATTTATATAATGCAGCACTCCACAAGCCAAGAGCAAGTCTCTCCCTGCCGTCAGGGCGCAGGGTGATATCAAAGGATATATTTCCTCAAATAAAGGTAGGTTGCTATGGCAACAGCACTCTCATAACAATTCAAAATTTGATTTCTATTGTCTATTTATTAAAATAGACTATTTCCATCATTGTACAATGGCCACTTTGCCCTCAAACCTAGAAAATCTGCATTATGTGATAGAGTTATCCTTGGTCGCCATGGAAATGCATTTTTTAAATTCAACCAAAAATTCTAATGCCCCTCAAGTTTCTATTCTGCTTGAGGCATGAAATGATACCAAATGTGTTTGTTAAGGAGAAAATAGTATCATTTAAAACTATGAGAATGAGATGGCTGCAAAACCTAAATAAACAGCTCAGAAAATTGCCTTATTTTGACATGACATTTTGTAATTGATGAGCTCATAACTTTGTCACTATTCCAGCTAAGTGCTTAAAATTTTCCAAATATTTTGATCATACCTTGAATTATTAATTCTGAAAATAACAATACTCTGGTACAATATTTCTATACATCAGGAAAACTTTCATAAAGCATAACTGCAAATTGTCACGTGCAATTTCATCAAATGTGTCGGCCACTTGGATTTATGCAAATTAGCGACATAAATTTACATATTTTTGAATGATATCATATCAAACTGATAAAGTATGAGTTAGACAAAATATTCATGTAAATAGTTCAAGTGAAATATATTTTTACTGTATATGATTCATGTTCAAAGTTTGCATTATGTGATTTTTTCAGTAATTTTGGCTAAAAGGTGAAATTTGACGTTACCACAGTTACGGCCGTTTTACAAAAAACTGTCCAAAGAAATTTTTCTAAAACTTCCATTTTCAAAAACTACAGAAAATTTGCTATAAGAGCCAATGAAAAACTCTGATGAGAATGAAAAGTCAAATAAAAGTGCTCTGGCTCTTGGACTATTACTCTTGACTAAAATACTTGTCTCCTCCTGTTCCTGACACCTTGACCAAACAGTTTCATAAACATTTGGAAGTATTGGCATGTTGTATCCCTGGTTTTGAGGTAATCCCATTGGAATAACATTGCTGTCAACACAGCTCAAGAAGCCACTTTCTTGCTTCTATTGCTGCTGTTGTGACGTCACCATTGTTTCAGTGATGTCACAGAGCCAACAATGCTGATGACGTCACAACAGAAGGCTAAAAATAGCTCAAAATGTGCTGAAGAGCAGCAGCAATTTAACATTGTAAGTGCCTGTATGATGAAGCTGGGGGATTAGAGGAAATATGTGACCTGCTCCACCAAAATGAGTTCAAAGTCGGCCCCCTATCATATTCAGTTGTGAAAAAGACTTTATTTTACTGGAAATGGGCTTTAAAACGGTACTTTATATGTTTTGATATCTCCATCCAATCCAAAGATATGACACCTCAAACATTGATGATGCGAAACATCAAACCGACCGCTCGGCGCAAAAAGGAGCTTAGTGGAAAAATGTGATTTTGAGGAAAAGGCCTTTTTCTTTTGAACACTTGTTTTCAGTTCTGGCTCGATCAATACTGGTCCGATTTAAATGATTTTTGGTACGCATATTTATATTGATATTTTCTGCAAATATATGTATAGATAATGAAACTAATATGATTATTTTCCATGAAATAAGACCAATGCTCCTTCTTGCACCAAATCAAGCATTCTCAGTTACGCAAAAAGGAGCATAGATGCACTAAGCTCCTTTTTGCGCCGACTGGTTTCTGTAGTAATTTCGGAGCAAAAAGGAGCTTAGTGCTAGTATTTTCACTATCATTGTTAGTTAATTCCAGTGCCAAAAGGAGCATAGTGCACTATGCTCCTTTTTGCAGTGGTGCTTAGCCGAACTAAGTCCCTTATTGCATTGAGACAAAAAAGTACAACAAAAACTTGAAAATATCACATTATTCCCCAAAATAATGTGATCCTGAACTTTGACCTGTAATATCTCCTCTAATTTAAACCACTTTGTTCTAATATTCACAGATATTAATCCTAAGGTGCTGAACTTTCAAAAAATGAAATAATTCAAAAAGGGACTTAGTGGCACTAAGTCCCTTTTTGCGCCGAGCGGTCGAAACTTTGAGCAAACAGCATTTGAATTTCCTGCCATTACAATGAAATAACTAAGAAAATCAAGAAGGACACCCAATTTAGATAATTTAAAATCAATTTCTGGTAAAAATGATTTAATTATTCAAAGAGTATGAATTTTGCTAAAACGTGGCACCAACAGCTAAAAAACATCAAAATATGACCTTTTGATACATTTTGCTAATTTCAGGGAAATATAAATTGCCTACTTTGAACTCATTTTGGTGGAGCAGGTCACATATATTTAATCCAAATCATGCTTGGTCATGGTGTACTCAACCTAATAAACCAACAAGAATCCGCGGATTCATAGCTAGCCATTTGTTATTATTTTAAAGGGGCAGTCATGGTATACTCGCCCTAACTTATGATAAACCAACAAGAATCCGCGGATTTATAGCTAGCCATTTGTTATTATATTAAAGGGGCAGTGATTAACATGGAATGGGTTGATAGCAATGTTGACCTAATCTATAATACAGAAGGAATGTAAATGAGAATTTGAAGAATGCACAAATAATATCATGAAATCCTCGAAATTAAAGGCAACTAGCAAGCTGCTTGTAAATTGGAGGGAAAAGAATACAAGAATCCAGGGATTCAAAGGTAGTCGTTTCGGTATTATATTGAAGGTGGCATTGATTAACATGGAGTTGGTGACAGCGATATTCCTCTATATTACATCTGTATTGGGGTCATGGTAATCATAATTTTTAAAAAGATGAAAATTGCGAAAAAAATATCAGGTTTAGACCATGTAGCAAAATTGAATACTAAAATTAATTGAAATGGCCGAGGTGCGCAAAATTGAACATTAAAATCAACTTTGATATTGGTTAAATGTGACAGTTGATGTGAAAGTCTAGGGTTATGTATGCATACTGTCCTAAGGGTTTAGGCCAAAACCCCAGTTCCAAAAATCAATGCATGTGGTTAGTATACGTTATTCAGTATCTATCTATTGCACATAAACATAACTCAGCAATTCACCATGCTTACTACCTCTTAAATGCAATAGCAAAAAAGCTTTACGGTGATTTGAATGGTCACTTGAAGCATTCTTACTGCATTTTGTGAGTTCTTTGTGTCAAATTGGTGTTTTTCACATTTGTTTGTCGCATCATCTTCCATTTTGCACCATAAACATCGACAATTATCATTGTGGCAAACCTCTGATTTGAAGTCTTGTTGGACATCTGGTCAGTACTGTACTCCCTTTAGGCTCGTAATTATGCATCTTCCAAATTTGACATGTCTATGTTGTATAGGGGGCGCGGTCATGCTTGACCATTATGCCTCCCTGGAGCTCGCTTGAGTGCTGGTGAGATAAGAAAAAGAATACAGTGAGAGGATAGAGTAAGGTGACAAAAAAAATAAATAGGTAAAGAAAAAAAAGAAAAAAATGTTTATTAGGGTATGTTTTTAAGTTTGCTGAGCCCCTGTTTGAATGATGGTAAGGTGGGGCTCTCAGCAAGGCTAGCTGGTAAGTTGTTCCAGGAGCGGATGGTGCGAGGGAAAAAGCTGAATTTGTAAGTGTTGGTTTTGGAAGATGGTAGTTGGTATTTTTATTTATGATTTGACCTGGTATTTCTATTTTGTGGTATCAGATAATCAGAGGCACTAACATCTATGAGGTTGTGGACTATTTTGTAAAAGGTTGTTAATTGAATTTTGACACGTCTATTTTCCAACGTGTCCCATTCTAATTTATGTAGCATATCAGTAACACTGGATTGATTTCTATATCTATTTGTGCAGAAACGGGCTGCCCTGCGTTGTACAGCTTCGATCTTCTTTGTGGCCTTGATGGTGTGTGGACTCCATATGGCTGCACAGTACTCTAGGTTGGACCTCACTAGAGTTTTGTAAGCATTTGCCTTTGTGTCGATGTTGCTGACCTGGAGGTTTCTCTTAACAAAACTGAGCATACTGTTGGCCTTTTTCACTATGCGATCAATATGGTCGTCCCAGTTAAGTTGATGGTGGATGTCTACCCCAAGATACTTCGCACTGTTCAATGTCTCCAATGTGTGGCCCTTCAGCTGGTATTTGTCGTCGATGGTCGTCCTTTTCTTTGTGACATGCAGTATGTTGCACTCGTCCGGATGAAAATCCATACCCCATTTGATCTCCCATTTCTCGAGCTCGTCCAGGTCTCGCTGTAGTATGTTGTTATCTTCGGTGCTGCGGATCTCTCGATAAACGATGCAGTCATCTGCGAAGAGCCTGACTTTGCTGCTGACACATTCGGGAAGGTCATTGATAAAGACCAAAAAGAGCAGTGGTCCTAGCACCGATCCCTGAGGGACGCCACTCACCACCTGCCCTTCTTCCGAGATGGCTCCTTCTACCACTACACGCTGGGTCCTTTCTGTGAGGAAAGATCTTATCCACGCCAGGGCATGTCCTCGTATTCCGTAGTTTTCCAACTTCCTGAGCAGGCGTCCATGCGGAACACGGTCGAAGGCCTTGGAAAAATCCAATATGGCAAGGTCAAAACGCTTACCATTGTCGAGGCCCAAAGCAAGTTCATGTGCTAGGGTCAGTAGCTGGGTTTCACAGCTACGCCGAGCCCGAAATCCGTGCTGGCAGTCTACGAGGATGTTTTGGCGGTCTAGGTGGTCCAGGATATTACTGACGAGGACATGGTGTCATGAAAGCTTGCCTGCGTTCGTGGCAAAAGCATGCATTCACTTTAAACGCTCAGCATCTTAGTTCAGTAGTTAATATCAAAGTCTGGCAAGTCACATTAAGTTTGACTCAGTAGTAAAGGCTATGCCACTTTCAAAAGGTGTGCGTATTTATTGTGGCAGAGTTTGATATTGTTGAATGAGACACAACAGTTAATGATATTACTAGCCTAGTAGCCTCTATTGTCCATTACTTATCATCATATTATAACTGACGATAAGTTGACCAGTTGCACACACCTGTGTTTATGAACAACTGGACATTTTTGTTGATCTTTTCATTTTTTAGTTATGTCTGATATATGTGATAAATTCAGCTTGTGTGAAATTGCTCAACAACAGAACAGTGACTGTAACATCAATGAAATGCAGTTCAGACCTGTTTGTTTATTTGTACACAACAAATAGCATAAAATAGCACCCGGAAGGCATAAATGAATATTAAAATAAAATAAAAACAGCAAGAAAAAGTCACCATTGAAGTTTGAAAGTTGTACATATTAATTTTGTCATTCAAAGAAACCATTAGAAATTTGTTGGTCTAAAAACAAGAACCCTCGGGTTGCATAATGCAGGTGCAATATACTAATACCGGGTTGCGTTTGACCAAATATTTTCGAGATTTTCATATAAATCTTGATATTGTATACAAGCAAATGACCATGAAATAAGCCAAGGTTAAATCTGACAGTTGATGTGAAAGTCTAGGGTTAAGTATGCTGTCCTCAGCATTTGGGCCAAAAATCAATGTGGGTGAGATCAAGACTGTCTCTGATTATACTAGGGTGTGACTGTGAAAAATACTAGACGTTTGAAAGCGAAAAATATGTGAACATAATGTCTGATGTCCATTGCAAATGCCTTTTTTCCAATCTCACAAAGGGAGAATTGGAATGCTATACATCTAATTTTTTTCGGCTGCAAGAGAAGCATAATTTTGCTAATAAATGAGAAAACCCGTCTCTTAATACCCTATACATAACCCATAATGCACCTTGACACCATTGTTGATGTTCTCCATAAGTGAAAATGATATTTAAATGACAAGATCAAGGAGCTCCATCAAATTCACAAATCCGATCTACGGAACAATCTGTAATCGGAAATGGAGCGCTAAAAACATGTGTAACAAAAATATAGGTTTATCGAATGCCTGAAGTACATTTCAGATAAATGTCTTCTTATTTATTACATAGAAAATGGAAAAAACTAAATATTATTATAAAAACATAATTTTGTTATTTTGGTCACAGGTGAGAATATTTTATCTGTCTCGAAAATGCAATTCAGATGGAAAGATCATGGAGTTCGTCCCAATCCACAAAACCCATTTTTCTACAGAAACAATTTCTCAACAGGCCTGGAGCAATAACCGCTGGACTTTTGAAAGCGAAAATTGGTATATAGATTGCCTGATACATATTCTCCATACGTTTTTCTTCATTCTTAAATATGGGGATTCAAAATAATTTAATCTTATTTTTTCGGTCATCAGAAATGCATCATTTTACCTCATATCGAAACAAATACGATTTTCTTTCTAAAACTAACCCATACATTATCCAAAATGCTTCTGCGCAAACACTAGGGGTTCTCTACTGACGGAAAATCTGATTTTCAAAAACGAAAATGCATTATTTGATAGTAATATGCCTGTGCATGTTCCAATCCACAAAACCCATTATATCGACTGGTATAATGCAGTTGCGCATGCGCACCTGCATTAAAAATTGTTTTTTGTTTGAAACAAAAATAACATTAACAAGCTATTATTGTGATGTGGTAAAACGGGAAATCAAACAAGAACCCACGGGTTGCATAATGCAGGTGGAATATTCTAATATCGGGTTGCGTTTGACAAAATATTTTCATATGCTTATGAGTTCTGAAACTTCCAAGCCTTTAATAGCAAAAAATAACCATTTTTGTCTTTTTCTCTTTAATACATCTTTAATACACAAAGTAGCAGCTCTTCATGCACACCAGACTTTTAAAAAGTCATTTGATGTCATTTAAAATCAATCAAATTGAGATGATTTGAACTCTGTCATTTTAATGCAAGTGAAGTACAATGAAAGGAATAACCCTATTTCACTGAATGGCCTGAACATTGCCCCAAACAACTTTTTGTTAAAACAGTGATTCTTAATTTGCTTTCAATGTGAAGCAGACATAGCACTTTAATTCCAAAAGCACAACTTTCAAAATTTAACATAAAGGAGTGACCAAGTTGTGAAGCCTTGAAGTTGCATAGAAATTCACTAAACATACTCCAGATTGTGTCACAATCAGAGGCAATGTCGGGAAAGCTATCAGCCAATGGAATTGAAGGATTCAAGTGCCACTTTTCCCCTGGTGGTAACTGATAGAATTTCCATGACGTTAAAACTACATATGGGGCCCTTCTTTTTAAACAAATTAGCCACAAAATCAATTTAACCATGCAAATTATCTACATTCAGAGTTGTTAAATTTGAAAATAAGTATTTATAGTCAATCATCACACAAAGGTCTATATTATTCTCACCAAGGAGCTGTTTGTGTGATGATTGACTCTAAATATGAACTTCTAAAGGTCAGAATTAAGTTTACATAGTTGAATACAAGTGTTTTAAATTGGCATTGTGTACTAGGCCCTAACATTCAGCTGACATAGACATCAAACCATGTCAATGGCCATTGCTGGCTAATTGCATTTCAAGTTCACAACTTGACCATATTGACACAGGAAATCCAATACATTGTATTGCATATAATTACACTCTTGAAAGGTAATTGAGCTATATTATATTGCTGTTTTACCTGTCAGGGAATGAACTCAAGATACTGCAAGCCTTATCCATCAGAGGGCTATTTTATAGTGGACAGTGCTGTCACCTAGTTTGTTTTTGGTGCATGGTTTCATGGTTGCATGTTTATGGTTTCAGAATCCCATACACTCCTGACCCAGGTGAGATGTTTATGAATAATTCATGAACATTCATGAATTATTCATGAATGTTCATGAATAAAAATTCATGAACACTCATCAAAGTCCTTCAACTTGTTCATGAATGTTCATGCATATTCGTGAACAACAAATGGGACAGGTGCATGAAAAAGTGAATGTTAATGAACTATTCATCAAGTTACCGAAGGGAAAATGTTTCTTGATATTTGATGAATATTCATGAACTTTGATGAACTTGATTCATGAGAGTTCATGAAGTATTCACTAAGTCACACATGAGTCAATGTGTGTGTTGTCAGTTCATGAACATTCATGAAGTAATCATCAAGAATGTACCATAACTATTAATCAAGATTCATTAATCTTGGTTCATGAACGTTCATGGATTGCTCATGAACAACAAAAATGGGACAGGTGCATGAAACATGAACATTCATGAACAAATCTTAAATGTGTCAGTTCATGAACATTCATGAAGTGATCATCAATGTATCAGTTCATGGACATTCATGAACTATTCATTGATTCTTGGTTCATGAATCTTCATGAATTATTTGTGAACAACAAAAATGGGACAGGTGCATGAAACATGAACATTCATGAACTAATCATTAAATGTGTCAGTTCATGAACCTTCATGAACTGATGATCAATGTATCAGTTCATGAACATTCATGAACTAATGATCAATGCATCAGTTGTATGAACGTTCATGAACTGTTCATGAACTGTTAATGGACCACATACCATGATGGTTCAACCAGGTTCATCAAAGTTCATCAAAAGTTCATCACATCGTTTGAAGTACATGTACATATGAACAAAAACCACATGAAACCTAACATAAATCAGCTTGCAAAGTCTTTTAAATCGCATATGCCTGAATGTACAATTTCAGTTAAATAACTCACTTGAATGAATAGCATGAATTATGACATCACACTGTCCTTGAGCACATTGTCCTTGAGCAAGTTTTGTCCCTCAGCAGCTCAGCTATGCCTCTTGCTTTTTCCTGTATCACATACACACTGTTGCCAGTCCTGAGCACTTTCAAAGTAATCCATGACACCATCAAGTGCATCCTGAGAACGGAACTTGTTGATTTTGTGAAAAATGTCCATGATATTGGTAATCATCAATTGAAATGCTTAGAAACTGCAAGCATGAGCCATGCATGCTCTTTTTCTCCCAGGAAGTGATGAGAATTTTAATTCTGAATCAAACCACAAGGTTTTTAGACGGTTTAGTTTCAACTTTATCCTGAAGGTGGCCATTTAAATTCATGAAGTTTATTGAGTTCATGAACATTCATGAACCACCGCAGAGGGATTTCACAAAAATTTTCTAAGTTTTTTTTGTCCATCTGAGGTTCATCATAATTCATCTGAGGTTCATCATTATTCATCAAAGTTCATGAACCTGAGATGATGAACTGTTCATGAACTAAGTTCATGTACCATTTTTGATGAATCTTGACGGACTTTGACGGACATTCATGAACATTCATCAAATTCACCAACTTCATGAACTACATCTCACCTGGGGACCCATTCCAATACCTACGCCTATGGCTAGCTAAAAATTAAACCTCAGACATAATCATGGATTGTTTTATTGGCTAAAAACTTACTGCCAAAATAAAATGTCTAGACTTTAGGTCTGCACTCAGCACACGCTGCACACCTCAGCAGAACAATGCTGGGCCTTTGGCGTGGTGGATCACCCAGCAATGAAAATGAAGCTCTTCCATGCAGTAGTGAAAGGAAACACCTGGGCTATGATAGATGATCTCTACAACGGAGCAGAGGAGATGGTCCAATGGAAGGGACAGCTCAGTAGGCCGTACTCGGTTAACCAAGGAGTAAGGCAGGGTGGGGTACTCTCCACGGCTCTCTATAAGGAATATGTAAACCCACTTCTAGAGCTGACTGAAAACGCAAGAACAGGACTGGTCATTGGCAGCATATATAGCTATATATACAGGCACGCCTACATGTGCGGACGACATCCTCCTACTTTTTAACTCCAAATATGAACTTCAAGAGATGCTCTCAACAGCCCACACCTACTCCAGGTATAACTTCTACACCATCCACCCGGTAAAAAGCTCCGTGACAACCTTGATCTCTACATCCAAGACAAGGCCCCACAAGTGGCTCCTAGGAGAAGAGGAAATACGAACAACTGACTCGTTCACTCACCTGGGCCTAACCTGGAATCAACGAAACCCAAGCCCGGCTATAGGGGAAAAGATATCGCTGGCCAGGAGAACGGCATATATGCTAATCGGGAAAGGCATCAATGGCACCGACGGAGTCAACCCTGTGATTTCTTCTAAAATTGTGGAAACCCAAATCCTCCCAAGGCTGATACACGGGCTGGAGGCTGTTTTCCTGAAGAAGAATGAACTGGCAGCGATTGACAAAGCTCACAAAGACCTGCTGAGATAGTACCAAAATCTCCCGGAAAGGACTGCTTCTCCTGCGATCTACCTCTTAACGGCAACATTCCCAGCTTCAACATACATAGACTACAAAGTCCTCCTCTTGTTTGGTGCAGTCCGCAGGCTGAATGAAGACAACCCGCTGAGAGAACTTGCAATTAGGCAGCTCGCCTCTGAATTCAACTCCAAAAGCTGGTTTAACAGAGCAAGAGACATCGCAAAAAGATACAGCATTGACCTCTTGAGCCAATGGCATAAACCCTGGGAAGCTCTGCATTGGAAGCGCTACATCAAAGATGCTGTTTTTGGAACAGGCTTCACTGATCTACTGATCAACCTATGTGACAGAAGACAAGCTCATCAGCTCTGGCATTCAGTAATCTACAGTATCGTCGACACCAAGAAGGCAGCCATCACAGCAAAGCCGTTGTGTGGGACCTACCTACTGCAAGACAAAATCTCCAGGTTCAACGGGACAAAGGACGCTTCGTGCAACCTATGCAAAGAAGATGAAGAGACGATGAGCCACTTCCTGCTGAAATGCAGTTACCACAACGAAATCAGGAATAAGATGCTACCAGACATCCTAGAGATGCTCTAGGACTCGGTAGAAGATCGGATGAGAGACCATTTTCTTGTGAGAGCGATCTTAAATGGGGGGACTGGGGGGGGTGCTCAGTAGCTGTAGAAATTCATCCTCTTGGATTATACGTTTTAATATTTTGTGTAACAATTTTATCTCCATGTTACACACCTCCAGAGAAGCTGTTATCAAGGCTACTTGACTTCGAAAGAAGGTGGTTCCATAAGGGGATGGATGTACTAGTAAGAAGAAGAAGGGCTGCTTCAGTGAGAGAGTGAATTTGTGTTTTACACCCATCAGCACCAGTATGGGCTATTTTAAAAGAGGCAACTGGGCTGATTCAGAAGAGAATGCACATGCGGACGTGACATACAGCAGCTCTAGCGAAATGTTGTAGCCTACTCCCACACAGTCACATCAAGGCCAGGCTACGTAGTTGGTAGTGATGAAACGATTCTCCAATTAATCACCGATTTTAATCGGTCCACTTTTAATTCTCCGATTATCGTTAAGCTAGTGTAAAAATCGATTTCACCGATTTTACTGATGACAGGCCTTTTGTTGATTTCAAGGGTCTCAATTATCGCAATCAAGCTATTTTCTGGTCAATAACTAGTTATATTGGGATTCACGATGTACTAGACACTCACTTGACAGTGTCTAAACCCAATAATGGTTGAATGACCAATTAGCTAAATATGTTCTAATAGCAATTGACAATTTTATGTCTTCTGTGAGGAGTAAACGTCCCTGACAAACTTGGTATATTTGAACATTTACAAAATTGATTTTAAATCGATTATCGAATCGGAAGTGCAACCGATTAATCGATTTCAGTGTTGAGGCCGATTTTTCATCACTAGGGCGACACTTAATTGATCTTTAGCTTCTCGTGCCCGCCGACACAACAGAATTTGTGCCGACCAAGAAAAAAAATAACCACTTACCAATTTATTTATTTAGCCCACCGCCGACCTTACCTGCTCTGATACAAAATACCGACCAGAGAGACCTCACCAAGCTTACCTGAATGGCACTTTAAAAAACAGTGCAATGAATTCTCTCTTTCAACCAGCCTTATCTGCATCCCACATCAGTTATTTCACCCATATTCAGGTCACATTTGCATCATTATTTCTTCTCTGGTTTTTGCCAAAATTTCACTTTTTATTCACCAATAAGGTATTTTAAACTAAGCAATGTGTGCTAACTCTTATTTCAACATCATATTCCTTTGTAAAATGACCAAAAATCAGGTCAGTCTGACTCTTGGTGGAACCTCAGTGGAGAGAGCCAAAGAGAGTCATTGTGTCTCCCTCTATAATTTTACATGTACATCAGAGCAATGGCTCCATCCATGATACATATTTTCACAGGTTTAATTTCTTTGTCAATGACCAACAGAGCTACAAATTGGATGCTCAATTAAACATTTATGTTCTATCACAGCAGTTTCACTATTTACATGGAAATATAGGACTGTTTCACTATTTACATGGAAATAGAGGACTGTTTCACACATTTCCACTGGGTGAATCATGCCAGTGCCAGACTGCCAAGCAAGCAGGGTAAGTCAGCCTCCATTGATATTGAAATACAGGCCTAAGATAAACTGGTTATAGCAAAGGGGGTTATAAGTCAATGATCTCAACTCATAATATACATATACTTAAGTTATTAATACATATAAATGATTTGGCATAATATTATGCTTAACTTACGGGCCCCTATGCTATCAGCACAATCAAGGAATACCAGTACCAGCTTCTTTTATCAATTTCTTTCAAACATTAATAGCAAAAGGTATTCATGGTACAGGAAATATGTAAATATGTTTGAGTAGTTAGTTTCTTTTTAACAGTATGTTATTAGTTTTTTATCATAATGTTTATTTTTTGCTCCATATCACATTGACTGATCTGAGCTAATAAAAACTTGAAACTTGAAACTGCAGCCACATGGCAAATCTGGACCCAAGAGATCAAATAAAACAGTAGCAAACAAGCAAACATTACGTTTTGTCACTGTTTTGGATTATTATTAGGTACCTGCTGTTGATTTTTTGTTTGTCATGTGCATTGCATAATGACGATATTATATTTTGTATCATGTTGTCACTTTGAAATCAATATATACATGTACATCCATTTTGAGATAATCTACAAACTATTGTGACAGCCCTAAATTGCACAAAAAATTTTTGTTGGCAAAATGCAGAACTTGGCTATTTTTTTTATTTTATTTTTTTTCGACCGACCGACCCATGAAAATTGTGATTTGAGACAACAACAAAAAATTGAGAATTCAGTTTTTTTTTTTCGTCCTACCGACCGACCTAAGAAAAAGAGCCTCGAGAGGATCCGAGAAGCTAAAGATCAATTATGTGTGGCCTAGTAGTTGGTATATCTATACACTGGATACGCAGTAGGGTGGGCTGAAAAAAACTTTTTTTGGAATTTCAATATGCCAGTGGTATAGAAAGTTGGCTATGGCCAAAAAATCCCCCAATTACACAACGCTAGGAAGTGTGATGGGGGTTCTCGGAGTTAACGCAAAGTAACGAGGAAGTAAATGCGGTATTTCTCGCTGAGCATGCGGCGTGCGACGCACAACGCTTCCGGGAGCCCTATTCACGGACCAATCATTTACAGATACACCCAGAGCGTTGATGGCAACTCAATTAATTCCTCCCATAGCATCAAAGGGTCGGGCAGGGTGGGCGCATTTACTTCCTCGTTACTTTGCGTTAACTCCGAGAACCCCCATCACACTTCCTAGCGTTGTGTAATTGGGGGATTCTCTTTCGTTAACGCAAGTAACGGAAGTAACTGCGGTATTTCCCGCAGCGCATGCGCCGTGCAACTCACAACGCTTCCGGTAGGCACAGTTGGAAGCAATGAGTGGTCCGTGACCAAAGTTCATGCTACTGGTAGCAGATGTCTGCCAATTGTCTGGACATATAAAGCCAGGTGTTTAGATCCCCTAAAAGGGACAGCGCGTGCCAACCAGAAGATGTGGATGCTGCTCGCAGGAAAGGAGCTGAAAAGCATTGGAATGCCTGCCCTGTAGTTGTAATGCATTCAGAAAAGTGCCAGGTTTGGTACTGGCAGATAACCTGTTAGCGGTTTATGAGTAAGAAAAAGTTATGATGCTGGAAGCATGAGGTCCACTAGTTCTGAGTAACCGACAAAATGTTGGTTCCCTGAGCCCTGCTGTACCCCATACATAGAGGTATGGGCAGTGGAACATATAAGTGACTTAGAAAGTCTGGGGCTCGGGCGATCAGAAAGCTGTGAAGACAGCAAGAGGAATGTTCAGCTAGATCTATTCAAGGTCCTTCTCAAGGATTGGCTGGAAAGTGATAACATACATCCTTGGGTCAGTGAGTCAATACACCGTAAGGACTAGATCGGCCCCTCAGAATGGAAACTGACACATCAGAAGGGAGCCAGACTTAACTTTCCAAGTTTCTCAACTCATTGTTATCAGAGATGTGTTCCAAGCTCAAGGCTCGAAAATAGTTAAGAACAATGGTAAGGTCAGAGACACCAATGTAGAGTCTACAACTTTCCCTTCAAAGTGAAGGAACAACAGGGGTGAGCCGCTGTTGTGGCACCCAAAAGTCTCATACCTCAGCAGTAGTCAGTGTATGACAATTAAGGCAAATTGCCCTTGTAGACCAAACCTCGGCCATAGGCATACAGTTTGTGTTGTCAGGTACAGAACTGTGCATGTGAAATCAAAATGCCTTGCTATGAAAAGTGGCTGGCTTGATTTCCAAACCCCGGAAATGAATATCAGGTATTGGGAGGATCGGAGCTTGCTCCTGATGGTTCTGGAAATGGCAGTCGGCATTAGGTCAGTAACACTGACAATAGACCTATTAATAAAACTGTCTCAAGTGAATTAAAGCGCCTAAGGGCCGAGTTAGCCATAAAGTGACATCAAAAACTCACTTCTTGGTGCAGGAAAGTTGAAACCCTAATAAACGCATCAAAATAGAGAAGCTACAAAGGTCAGCAAGCATGCAATTGAAATTGCTAAGTTCAAAGTCACCTGCCTTAGTAGGTGTGGACTACCACAATGTTTGCTTTAGCTTTGGGAGTCCATTTGGTGAATTGGCATAGCCAGTCCTCTTGTGCTAGTTGACCTAAGCAGTATTTGCTATATTGTAAGCAAAGAGCCAGAAGTTATAGTGGCTGAACTTAGATTTGTATATTATGACACCAAAGATTACCACTCCAATTGATAGGCATGTGTGCAATGGTAACCATATTATCATAGCTGAATAGAACTCTGGTGCCTTGAAAGAAAAAAGGAAGACACAGGTGCCAGTGACAAGTCCACTGCTAGCAACAACAGTCAATGATATTGATATCAGAGAGGATAGGCCTCCAGTGATGGAGAATCGTCAGGCATCAATTGAGTGAGCGCCACACACACAGCCCCCCCCCCCCCCCCCTTTTTGGAAAAATTGCACATGAATAGCTTGCTCTGGCAATTTATTCCCTGAGGAGAAGGAAAAGGGGAGGAACCTGAATGCGCAAGCCTCAAAGTCGGCTTCGGTCAAGGCATCAGTTACCTGCACAAGGCAAAAGACCTCCATAATTTGTGAACCAAAACTTTAGAATTTTGGGTTAATTGGTCTGACCCTTTCTCATGTTTCTAGGCATCTTGCATAGATAAATTGAAAATCCACATTAAGTGGATGAATTGAGACCCGTGACAGTCCTGTGGTAGTGTCATGTGCTAGTAGGAGCTTGAAAAACTCACAGCACAAGTTTTGGGTGTGATAAGTCACACTCATAATGACACAAAAGCTACAGCCCAGGTCGACCTGAAGTTTGCAACTAGAATGCTCCATTGCCATAATTACATTTTGATTGATGGACGAAACCACAAGGGCCATTGGGTTTGCACGACTCCATGAGAGTCCACCTAGTATGCGCCCACTGGCGCCGAAGCTGCCGACCCGAAATGTCGACAAACCTGTAATCATAAGCTGACCAAATGCCCAACAAATGTGACCCATAAGTAGGCCTTTGGGTTCAGCTGTACTATTGTGCAGCCCAAGGTTCCATCAAAGTCCAGAGGAACAACAGTAGGCAAAGGAGTGTACTAAAGTTATTGGCCTCTCCTGAAGGTGATACGACACACATACATATATAGATCTAAGTGTCTGGCAAATATACCCATATAGTAGGTTCAGATAAAACCACCAAAGGCAACATAGCACTCATTTTGCATGAGAAATACTGTTGTGAAAGGCCAATATTAAACTCTCTTCGTTCCCAAAAGGTAAGAAGGATAAGCACTGATGAATCAGTGCTTGTAAGTGCAAAGGCTTCTCTGAGCCCCATACTGCTTGGGTATTGTCTGATTTGTTAGTACAGAAGAAACAACTGGTCTGGCTGTATTCACTCAAGACAAAGACGTCTCTGTCAACAGGTTTTTTGATATCTGCGTGTCAGACCCGAAATGTTACCAAGCAGTGTACAAAGTCAAGCCAGTGACTGAGTGCAACAACAAATCTGCCCTCAGATGAGTAGTCATGAAGAGTGACTGTGACCATTGATTTTTACAGTCTTTAGTGCCACAGACATAATTAACTTCTCAGTTGTAGCACGGCAAGAAACAGGCCAGCATAAAGTATCAATGTGACGGTTTGCCTTCCCTGGCCGAGACCACTAGTGGTTTAGAAGAATTATCCATTTCTTGTGGTTCCACATGAGTCCCTGGCGACAGTCATTATTGACTGATAACCCAGTTGCACCTCTGTGGTTGCCTGAATCCCCATGGCAATCTTTACCAAAAGTTCTGGCACATCCATGCCCTAGGATCCAAGAGAGTATGCCCTAATGAGGCAAAAAACTGTCTGTGCAATTGAATTATGCCCCATAAGGAGCATTGTTTAGCTGAGTTTGCGACACTCAAGATTGGCATAACGAGTCAATTCAACGAGAGATTTCAAGTATTAAGTGTACTCTCATAAGGCCTTATGTAAGCCACCAAGCTATCAATTCATATCAGTATGCTTTTGTTAGAGAAAAGCATGAGTTTGTCTGGTGTCTGACATTATTAGTGTGGCAATATAAGCATCACCTATTATATGAATATATGCTATGGAGCTTGATACAGACACCAGTTTGTGTATTGCTGCGGGAGGCCAGCACTTACACTATGAGCTAGAGTTTTGCAGTTAGGCTCGAGCATTAGCTTCACATTCGAATAGTAGCCACTTAGCAACTGCAGTAACTGCGGAACAGACATGACACAGGCTTTTTCAGCCTAGTAGGACTTACGTTTAGGTACATGGTCATGGGTCAGACCATTAAACCCTAGTCAATGAATAGGCCAATGTCACATTCTTGAAACAGACCACATGTCAAGTAGGGTTTGACAAGTAGCAGCTGGATTCCAGCCTTGACAAATAAACATGCCTATTAGTTGTGTTGAAAGTTTTTACAAGCTAAGAAATTGGCAGTGTGACCCTGGTGACACTGGTGTTGACAACACATGTGGACTTGAGCATGATTCATACTCCAACTGAGTCCAAACGCACGGCTGAATTAGTCTATGTGTAAAGCCTAATTGAAATCAATTGTCACCAGAACGACCGAGTCGGTCAGGTCATGCCTTAAGTAATTAGTAGAGGCATTATTGTGCAATCACGAAGTGAAATGCGACAGCCGGGTCGGCCATGTTGTTTATAGCCGAGTCGGCCAGGTTAAGTACGGGCGTAATTAAACAGCCCATAAGACGACGTAAAACGTCTAGAAAACTCGCCATTCTTCGGCCAAGGCCAAAGCAACGTTCTGTTTCAATCCCCCAGCCATAATTGAACTGGAAAAGGCTGTTGAGAGATTGCAGAACTTCATCCTGAGGCGAGGAAACACGTCTTCACACCATGCTGTCAAGCGAAAAAAGTGCCTACCGGAAGCGTTGTGAGTTGCACGGCGCATGCGCTGCGGGAAATACCGCAGTTACTTCCGTTACTTGCGTTAACGAAAGAGAATGAAAATTTGTGCAAAAAAAATTATGTGGCATGCGACTTGTGCCGGGCCACTCCGGCTTTTATGAAAATGCATATTTTCAGCAATTTCGCATGCATTTTTAGACCATTTTTTGGCCTGAGTCAGCTTCCATGGTTTAAGTAAGCTCAATGGCATACTTAAATCTTCTTTGAAGGCCATTTTGGATATGAAACACCATAAACAGGTTGCTTATATTTAGATATAGCCATTTCTAGGAAAATGTTGGGAATCATAATCTGGCTTTTTTCGCTAAAAATTGCCAAAAAAATCGGAATTGATCCCATTAAAAATGATTCAGAGTGAAGTTTGATTACCCCGGGTCCTCCCTAATGCCTTAAAAAGCACTTCCAGCGTATTACCTACATCAATTTGTGGTTTCAGGTTCCGGTATAGGGGCAATTCCGCTAAGTCAGATTTACAGATTTGACACTTTAGCAGCTTGTGTAGTCCTACCATAACACCTCAGTTATTTCATTGCTAAATAGGGATGAGGCCAGGTAATAGGGGTATCAGACAAGCCATCAACCAAAGCTCCAAGTGCAATAGGAGATGAGCTACAAGACGAAACGTCATCGTGTCACCGATGTGTCGGACGTATATCGTGTGAGTACGTCCGACACAATGACATTTTGCCTTGTAGCTCAGCTCCTATTGCACTTGGAGCTTTGGTTGATGGCTTGTCTGACACCCCTATTAACTGGCCTTATCCCTATTTAACAATGAAGTTACTGAGATTTAATGGTAGGGCTACACCAGCTGCTAAAGTGTCAAATCTGTAAATCTGACTTTACGGAATGCCCCTATTCTGGAAACTAAAACCATAAATTGATGCAAATGATACGCTGGAAATGCTTTTTAGGGCATTTGGGAGGACTCGGGGTAATTACAATTCCCTTGGAATCATTTTTTGTCGGGTCAATTCCGATATTTTCAATTTTTTTGGGCAATTTTTAGCAAAAAAAGCCAAATTCTGATTCCCAACATTTTCCCAGATATGGCTATATCTTAAATATATACAACCTGTTTATGGTGTTTCATATCCAAAATGGCCTTCAAAGAAGATTTAAGTATGCCATTGAGCTTACTTAAACCATGGAAGCTGACTCAGGCCAAAAAATGGTCTAAAAATGCATGCGAAATTGCTGAAAATATGCATTTTCATAAAAGCCGGAGTGGCCCGGCACAAGTCGCATGCCACATAATTTTTTTTGCACAAATTTTCATTTTTTGGCCATAGCCAACTTTCTATACCACTGGCATATTGAAATTCCAAAAAAAGTTTTTTTCAGCCCACCCTAATACGCAGTTGAGAAACTGACCAGGAAAGGAGGATGACACAACAAAGAGGCAAAGGATGATACCATATGTTCGAGATGTCCAGGCGACTCAGAAAGACATTCTAATTTCACAGGATCACAATGAAACAGAGACCAGTATATCGGAAGGATAGGACATTGGAGTCTTGAATTGGTAATTGTGTTATAGCAAGATTTCATATAGCGTCCATTCCAGATAAATCTGCTCATCAAGTAGTAGTTAGGCCACACATAATTGATCTTTAGCTTCTCGGATCCTCTCAAGGCACTTTTTCTAGGGTAGGTCGGTAGAAAAAAAAAAAAATTTATAATTTTTTTAAAAATTTTTTTTTTCCATCGGCAGGAAATCTATTGTGTCGGCGGGTCCGCAAAGCTAAGAATCAATTATGTGTGGCCTTACGAATTGGAAAATTTAAGTTGCAAACATACACGACCTACCCAAGCTTTCCAGTCCAAGCCAGGTTTGTAACTGTCTGGTGTGGAGTCCAGAAAGGAAACTTTCAGTGCTTTTGATTGAATCTGTAATGGGAAAAGGAGAAAGCAACGATTGTAATAAATCATAGAAAAACATTAATAATTTTTCTAAGCAATATGATAAATTAGTCCCATTCATATTTCTGGAACTATTTATTTCTAAGTTCTGACTGACATTTTACAATTACAATTTGCATAAAATCTTCAAACCAATTTACAATATTACGTACGAGGCTCCATATATTCCGAGACAGCTTCTGGCGCTCAGAGAATCTATTGAATATAATATCGAAACTGGCCTAATATCACGAGCCCTTGGATCTACATTGGTCATGACGTTATGATTATGTAAACTTACATATTAATATATATACCGCCGGTAATTGAAATGGGACCTACTTGGATGACAGATCGTCCAGACAGAACTTCTCCTGTAGCTTTCTCGGTGACATTGGCCACGACTTCGAATACTTTATGTTCCAAACCTGGTGAGTGGTAGTAAGAAATCAACAAGTTCTCCAAGTCTGCTTTTGAAATGGAGGAGGAGAACATGCCATCTTTAAGCTGCAAACAACAACAAGATACATTAAGATTACTGCAAGAAAATAATATGTAAATGCCAAAACATGAAGACGGGACCGCCTGATCGCAAAAAATAAATTTTAAAGACTCTTAAGTATTGTAATTATCCAAATTATTTCTCAAAATTCTTTTTTTGTTTTTTGGAAAAAAAATTTTTTTTTCGATCATTTTTTTATTTCCAAACTTTTTTTTTTTTGAGAAATTTTTTTTTGAACATTAAAAAAATTTTTTTTTTTTTTTTTTTCGAACATTTTTGGAAGTCACGCGTGATGAGAAAAAAGTGCCTGGATCATATTATGGGATGTCTGAATCACTTCTTTTGATTGAACCATATGGTTCACTCCTCGCATGTTTGCCATAAGACACCCCCGTCACACTAAATTGCGATCTTGTTGGGGCTCTAACCACGATCAGCAAATACATTCTAAATCCAGGCACGCATTTTTGATCTTCCTGGGGTCTCACAGAACTTATCAGAGACGTTGTAAGGATGTTGGAGAGATGTGTTAATGTCAGGGGACAAGCCCCAAACCTCTCCAAAGCGCCAGTCCTCTGCACTTGTTTTGTGCATGCACAAAACAAACGCAGTGGCATGGCGACCTGGCCAGAACTCAGTATAAGCCAACTGGAGGCCCAGAGACATTGCACTGGGAGCCCAGAGGTCACACCAGCAGCGTGGACATCGTAGCGAGAGCGTAGTGAAAGCAACTTGAAACACGCACAAGGAACCCACTGGACACACAGCAGAAGCTGCAAGAACGTAGCAGCAACTCCAGTGTCATACATTTTCTAATTTTAGACGTTTCTTGGCGTTCCTATTGCGTGTTTTTAATTGTACAATGAAAGCAGTTCAGTATGTCTGACTGCGGTTTAAGGGACGAGACACCTCGCTCACTCGGTGAGCCGGTGGCTCTGTCCCGTCTATCATTGGTGATTAACAACCAGATGAGAAACAAGTGGACAAGAGTCCCATTTCACCAAAAATCTGTTTAAGCCCTCCTCTAATTACCGCCATAAGGCCGGTTAAAAACTCAGGGTTCCCATTCAAATTTGGAAACTAAATTCAAGAACTTTTCCACAAAATTCCAGGACAAAAATTATCAAATTTTAAGGACTTTTAGCAGCATTTTTGAAAAAAAAAAATTCACAAAAACTTACGACATCTGTTATGAGAACATTGGCTGTGCATTCGAGATGACTCATCATCCACGCATTTGTGTCTTTTCAAGGACTATTTTCTGCAGATAACAGTATTCCAAGGGCCACATAACTTTTTTGCATTTTTCTAGGACTTTTAATAGGGATGTCATCGAAAAAGACATTTTTTCGATGCAATATTTGACAAAAAAGTTTCCGATGCATCGAATGTATAGATACTTTTGATGTAAACAAGGTGAATTCTCTTGGATTTCTTGCAATATTTCGCAATAAATACACCAAATGCGGTGGAAATTTTTTATTCGGTACTTGCGGCATTGTATCGATACGTTATCGATTCGGACAACTTTTCCGATGCATCGATTTCGGCCGTATCGATGACAGTCCTAACTTAAAAGGATTTTCAAGGACTAGCTATTGGAATAGCCTGGAGACAGGCAAATGGAGTAAGAGGATAACTATACCCCCTTGCCTCATTGGATGTGCATTGTGCACAGCGCGCAAGAACAAGGTGTGCGTGTATTAAAAAACTTACGTTAGCTTTGAACATCTTGCTCTTACAGGGATAAGGGTCATGTGGTTTATCAATGTGATAGCAAGTGATGCCAGTAACTTGCTGAACCATAACCAGGACATCTCCGTTCACCGGCTTACCAAAAGTGTAGCTGAAACACAAAATGTGAGCGACATTATTCATCAATTTATTATTTTTACTCAAAAAACAAAGAGGCGTGAAGGTTATTTTGGTAATAAAATGAAGAGTTGGTTGGAGATAGTGTTGTGCTTCCAGAGGCTTTTTTTCACCACTGTGTTTTATTAATACCACTGGAGGTATCGACTAATTTACAAAGTTTGCTTTATATTTCATTACTTGAACCATTGACTTGAGTAAATTTATGTCACACACATAGGACGGCAAGGGTTTTATATTATGAATAACAGTTTTAATTCGACCTTTTATTGGTCTAATTAAAATGTTGTCGCAGGATAGGGGCAAATATATGACAAAAGTGATCAACTACATAATAAATATTATATTTACACCACAACACGACTATAAAATATTTGATACAATGCAATGTGAAACAATTTTTGTCATATAACAAATTAGCAAACTTACTTGGCTTTTACAGTGAAATCCATTGCTGTCAGATGGTGTGTGACAAATGAAGGGAGTTCAACCTCCACCTTGAACTTGGGGAGGACTGCAAAGAAAAACAAATATTTATTGTTATCTTTGGAGAGAGTAAGAGGCCCGTGACCTCTTATTTTGCATGGAACTTCTGCCAAGATGCTCACTTGTGTTGGATTTACACATGTTGTTTGTTTGTTTGTGTTTTACGCCTCTGCAGCACCTTAGTGGGCTATATGGAGGCAGGCGATCGCCGTATGATGAGATGAGAAGACTGTGAGTCTGGCACATACCCCATTAATTCAGGGACGCCCAGGGTCTTTCAGTTGCCCCAGCATAGAACACTGGATACAACCCGCCTCCATTTAATGTCCCATGGGCTCGAACTAAGTTGAGTTCCGGGGTGGGATTCGAACCCACGCCCTCAGAGCCAGTGGTTGTGCAAACAAGCACTCTTAACCATTAGGCCACGGAGGAACACGGATTTACACATGTATATAACTCCAGTAGCATGACAACTAAAGTTTTGCAGACCGGCGCCCCTCTCTGGTCTAGACCAATCCAGTCCAGGGCTGAGGTTGGTCTGATCCATGGGGAGGCGATCCGGTATACCACTTTATCCTCAGTCCAGAGTGAATCCTTGATTCTGATTGGCTGAGAGCCGCGGTGTATGACACCGTACACCCTGTCTGTCATCACCAGACAGGGTGTATGAGATAAACAATGATGTCACAATTGCAACCATAGGCTTGTTATGACGTCATCCTTGCAGCAACAATAGTCATGACGTCACAATGCCATTGTTTGAGCCACTGTGACATCATCAAGGTGACAGCTCTGGTGATGACGTCACAATGCTGTTACTTTGTTACTGAAAGACATTTCAGGCTTAGTTTGCTAGATAATCTATGGGCATCAATAAAACAAGAAGTCTGAGGATAAAACCGTTACACCCAGCTCGTTTTTCGAGGGTACGGGAATATACACCACTCAGGCCTCCGTACACCACTCAGCCTTCGGCTTCGTGGTGTATGGAGTCCTTCGTGGTGTATATTCCCGTACCCTCGAAAAGAGCAGGGTGTAACTGATAATACACTGGTGTCCGATGAAAAATGAATAATTTTTTTTCCTTCATTTTTCATTGCGATTTTACTCATTTTCACTGTACCGGACCAGATATAATATTGGTACAGACAACCTCTGGACCAGTCTTTTGGAACAGAGGTACCAAAGAGGTGGTGGTACTGGACCATACCAGTACGCAACCCCAGTAATAATGGAAAACCCCCACAGCCAGACTAATGAAATTTCAGAAAATCTCACAAGAGGGCAGCACCCACCATATTCCTCCACTTTGAAAGTCTTCTCTGCCTCCTCCCCGTTCACTTTGATCTTAATCGACCACTTCCCGAGAATAGGCTGCTTGGACAGTTGCAGAGATTGAGAGAACAAACCTGAAATATATAAATGAGACTTTGAATAATGATTGAAGCGTAATGGAACAAGAATCCATGGATTCAAAACCGGCCTTTGGCAATTGTATATTTGGGATTGAAATCATGATGAGGGTGATTTATATATTATTACATGGATTTTTTTGTCTGGAGCAGTGATAGCCAGACTGATAGCGTTTGCTGCATGCCATTAAACTTTGCGGGGAACCCCTTAGTAAATGCCTATACCAAATTTCAGAACTGCAAGTGAAATACTGAAGTCACAGTGGGAAACTGAAAACATGGTGGCCATTTGGCAGCCATCTTGGATTTTTCCAAAAATTTCTTAGGGGAATCCTTAGGTGAATTTCTATACCAAATTTCATAAATATAAGTGAAATACTAAAGTTACAGTGGGCAATTTAAAATATGGTGGCCATTTTGGCAGCCATCTTGGATTTTTCCAAAAAAATTTGAGGGGAACCCCTAAGTGAATCCCTGTACCAAGTTTCATAAATCTAGGCTAAGTGAAATACTAAAGTCGCAGTGGGTATTTTAAAATATGATGGCTTTTTTGGCAGCCATCTTGGATTTTCCAAAAATTTTTGAGGGGAACCCCTAAGTGAATCCCTTTACCAAATTTCACAAATCTAAGTAAAATGCTAAGGTCACAATGGACTATTCAAAATATGGCGTCCATTTTGGCAGCCATCTTGGAAATTCCCAAATATTTTTGAGTGGAAACCCTAAGTGAATCCCTGCACCAGGTTTCATAAATCTAAGTGAAATACTAAAGTCACAGTGGGTATTTTAAAATATGGCGGCCATTTTTACAGCCATCTTGGATTTTTCAAAAAAATTATTGAGGGGAACCCCTAAGTGAATCCCTGTACCAGGTTTCATAAATCTAAGTGAAATACTAAGGTAGCAGTCGGCAATTCAAAATATGGCGGCCATTTCGGCAGCCATCTTGGATTTTTTCAAAAATTTCTGAGGGGGACCCCTAAGTGAATCCCTATACCAAATTTTATAAATCTAAGTGAAATAGTAAAGTCACAGTGGGCAATTCAAACTAGAAGGCAAACACGTTTGCAATGTGCGCAAGAGAAAGCCGCTGTAGACCTAGGCACTGCTGTTTATTTCACCAAAAATGAGGAAAGGAAATGATTTAGTTAAAAAAAAAATGCCAAGGCTCCCCCCTTGGGAATATGAAATGGTGCCCCCCCCCCCTAAATAATCACAAGTTCACAAGAGAATTTACAGTTTTGATAAAAAAAGCCTGGCTGCAAGGTATTCCCTGTTTATGTTTATTCCCTGTTATGCTATCCCACAGGGACTAAGTGATCGCCTGTGTTACATAATACACAAGCCAAAACCTTGTTTTGCGAATTTGATTGAGCAATACTTCACCAAGTTCACGAATACTAAGGAAATAATCCATCTCTTGCATGACAAATGGGCTCTTTTTTTTAAGAGGGGCTGGGGTTGCTGGGTATTTATGCAACAGAAGTTTGCCAGTATTATCTAGAATGGTGTGCATGAGACGGACAAACAGAGCTCTGCTACCAGTACATGACACCGTGCTAAGTGAGGCAGCCGAGGAGGTTGGACACCCCAGGGGGGAGGCACCCCAGCAGCAGCAACGGGGGTCCACGGGGGTAAGTCCCCATGTCCGAGGGGGTAAGTCCCCATGTTCGAGGGGGTAAGTCCCCATGTCCGACGGGGTAAGTCCCCATGGCCTCGGGGATTAGTCCCCATGGCCTCGGGGATTAGTCCCCATGGCCTCGGGGATTAGTCCCCATGTCCTCGGGGGTAAGTCCCCATGTCCTCGGGGGTAAGTCCCCATGTCCGAGGGGGTAAGTCCCCATGTCCGAGGGGATTAGTCCCCATGTCCGAGGGGTAAGTCCCCATGTCCGAGGGGGTAAGTCCCCATGTCCGCGGGGGTAAGTCCCCATGTCCGAGGGGGTAAGTCCCCATGTCCGAGGGGGTAAGTCCCCATGTCCGCGGGGGTAAGTCCCCATGTCCGAGGGGGTAAGTCCCCATGTCCGAGGGGGTAAGTCCCCATGTCCGCGGGGGTAAGTCCCCATGTCCGCGGGGGTAAGTCCCCATGTCCGCGGGGGTAAGTCCCCATGTCCGCGGGGGTAAGTCCCCATGTCCGCGGGGGTAAGTCCCCATGTCCGCGGGGGTAAGTCCCCATGTCCGAGGGGGTAAGTCCCCATGTCCGAGGGGGTAAGTCCCCATGTCCGAGGGGGTAAGTCCCCATGTCCGAGGGGGTAAGTCCCCATGTCCGCGGGGGTAAGTCCCCATGTCCGCGGGGGTAAGTCCCCATGCCCGCGGGGGTAAGTCCCCATGCCCGCGGGGGTAAGTCCCCATGCCCGCGGGGGTAAGTCCCCATGTCCGAGGGGGTAAGTCCCCATGTCCGAGGGGGTAAGTCCCCATGTCCGAGGGGGTAAGTCCCCATGTCCGAGGGGGTAAGTCCCCATGTCCGAGGGGGTAAGTCCCCATGTCCGAGGGGGTAAGTCCCCATGTCCGCGGGGGTAAGCCCCCATGACCGCGGGGGTAAGTCCCCATGCCCGCGGGGGTAAGTCCCCATGCCCGCGGGGGTAAGTCCCCATGTCCGCGGGGGTAAGTCCCCATGTCCGCGGGGGTAAGTCCCCATGTCCGCGGGGGTAAGTCCCCATGCCCGCGGGGGTAAGTCGCCATGCCCGCGGGGGTAAGTCCCCATGTCCGCGGGGGTATGTCCCCGGGGGTATGTCCCCATGTCCCCGGGGGTATGTCCCAAATGGTTGCCCCTCATTCTTAGTAATATTAAATGGTCGCCCCCTCCTTAGTAGATATTAAATGGTCGCCCCCTTATCCTATCTATCTATGTATCTATCTATGTATCTATCTATGTATCTATCTATGTATCTATGTATCTATCTATCATCATTGCTTAGGAGATATTAAATGGTTGCCCCCTTGGTTCATTCATGCATGTACTTAGCACCTTAGTAGATATTAAATGGTTGCCCCTTTATTCTTAGGAGATATTAAATGGTCGCCTTATCTTCCTACATTCATTCCTGCATTCATGCCTTTATTCATTCATTCATTCCGTCATTCCCACTCTGTAGATTCTCCCCCTTAAAAACCCTGGCAGGGCCTCCACACATTACAGATCCCCGTAGGGGCCTCAGTGATTTCCCAGAAAATCTCTGTTTCACTGCCCATCCGCCAGGGAGTAGACGGTGGAGCCACCTAGCGGATTTTTTGGAATCTGAAGGCCAACGCAATCTGGGGGGGGCGACGGCTACCTTGACCGTGACGTGAGAGGGTAGAGAGCGGTCAGAGCACATGAGATAATGATGGATTACTAATACACGGAGATTAGCAGACACCCACAAAGCAATCCCAGGCGAGATTTTGACATGTTGATAATAAATTGCACACTTTTTAATGACATTGATTCTTGTGCACAGTGAATTCATCGACCATAGTCGTTGCCAAGGTGGGACATCAAGTACTTCCGGTCTTCTCACTACAACAATGTGGCTGCGCACATTAAATATGGTGGCCATTTTGGCAGCCATCTTGGATTTTTCCAAAAATTTTTGAGGGGAACTCCTAAGTGAATCTCTATACCAAATTTCATAGATCTAAGTGAAATACTAAGGTCACAGTGGGCAATTCAAAACATGGCGGCCATTTTGGCAGCCATCTTGGATTTTTCCAAAGATTTCTGAGGGGGACCCCTAAGTGAATACCTATACCAAATTTCATAAATCTAAGTGAAATAGTAAAGTCACAGTGGGCTATTCAAAATATGGCGGCCATTTTGGCAGCCATCTTGGATTTTTCCAAAAATTTCTGAGGGCGACCTCAAGGAGAATCCCTATACCAAATTTCATAAATCTAATTGAAATACTAAAGTCGCAATGGGCAATTCAAAATAATGTTGACAAGAAAAGTGGACAAGTGACAAGTTTACACATGGACAAGTGGACAAGTGGACAAGAGTCCCATTTCACCTTAAGCCCTCCTCTAATAACCGGCCTTTGGCCGGTTAAAAATTGGTTCATTTTGCACAAAATTAGGAAATAACCATAAAGTAGTTAGGTCAACACTGAAGCTTTAGGAAGTCACCAGTCAGCTTTGTTAAAATATTCTGGTGTTTTTATCTTGTTTTCCCAATTTAAGATGTATATATATTATTCGCGCAGCTAAAATGGCCACAGGCCATTTCGCGAAGCGAATTGAGCACAGGAGAGGACTCAAAATTCTGTGCAGTGATGGTCTGAACATCAACAGTCCACAGTTGGGAGTTAGGTCAAGTAGGTCCAGCTTCTTATCAATGATTTAGTTTCGTATTTAACAGAAAATAACATATGCATCTTCAACAGTGTATTAAAAATTCAATTTTCTCCAGTTATTTATCCTGTACCAATATTGTTTATGGAAAAGTAAATTATTAGCCTTTTACATGCTAAATCAAGTTAACACATGATTCATTTCATTTCAAAACAGATAACAAGTAAACATAACAAAATTTAAGTAGCATAATCTCTGTAAACTTATGATTATGTAACAGTGAGCAATTAATCTACAAGCAGACCATGTTATTGTTTTTGTATTACTATTATGTAATATCAACAATCTAACATAGACTTGACTTTGACACTGACAGCCTTCAGTGTTGTCTACCTTTCTACCTTTCTATCAATATTATTTATCTATTAAATATATATCTATCTATCAATTTATTTATCCATCTGTGGGTCGATCTGTCTATCTGTTTATCTATCTATTTATCTATCTATTTATTTGTCTATTTATTTGTCTATTTTTTTTTTGTCTATTTTATCTTTCTAATATTTTTATATCTGTCTTTCTATGTATCTGTCTTTCTAATTTTTAAACAGTTACTAAACTGCCTTTCATACATTGAATATGAAATAAGAATAAAAGAAATGGCAGCACTATAAGTCCTACAAAAACTTTTTAAAGTGCTGCGCGAATTTCATGGCAGTGCTATTCACATATTATTACAAAGACTACAGTCCGTGTACCAGGTTAAAAGCAATTAACAAGAAGAGGCACAAGCAATGAAAATGAGAGTAGCCAAGAGGAGCAGCTCACCTGATGGAACAGCTGTATTCAACCATTGCTTAATTTTATTTTTGTCGCCATCATATATTTCAACATCAATATTCCCTGTATGAGCGCGGAGATCAGCACCAGTTGAAAAAATCCTGAACTTCACTGAAAAAAACAACAAACATTACATTATATACAAATCAGGGAAATAATACAATCACAGCCAGACACACATTACAGCAGAAGTCACAAGCATGGACTCAGTAGGTCTGAAAGCACAGGACCGGGCCATCACCATCTTTCCTTGAGTGATATTTTAAAATCATTAAGGCAGGGTTTTTGGGTGATAACTGGCGTTTTAAATTTTGTAAAAAAAATCAAAAGCAGTTCAGTATCTATCTATCTATCTATCTATCTATCTATCTATCTATCTATCTATCTATCTATCTATCTATCTATCTATCTATCTACCACTCCACTGTCTGTCTCACTACTCTGTATAATCTGAACAGCAGTTCACTTCACATTTACATTGAACTTGACTGTTTGTGGTGTTTCATGGAAATTTATTTCTTTAACTGTCAGAGAGATATATATATATATAGAAGCATAGCGTTATAGTTCGAGGGTAAAGTATGCATTGATGGAAAAAAGTAGAAATATAGGTTGATTTAGAAACATTACAAAGAGGCCTGCAAATAAATTCTGCGTAAATGCGATCTGAACTTGTCAAATGTGGTCCAAACCAGTCACTGTTCACCAAACTGTCTTGAGAAGCAACCAATCAGATCATATCTTTTATGATTGCCTGATAATGATTGACAGCTACACATAGCACTTTTAAATTGAAAAACAATTCCCGTACCAACCACTTCAGCAAAGCCTTCAGTGAATCAATCAGACACACCCACAAAGCTGGCCAATGAACAGGTCTCCACACATGTTATGCAAATGAGGCCGATTTCCGGATTCGCCCACTTGCTGAAGTCATAGAGATATAATCCTTGGATAGACAGATAGATCTCTCTGAGACCTTTAAAATGGTGGTTAGCATGTCTCTGTAGCTGCAAAACTCGCTACGAAAATTGCCGGTAAACTTTTGAAGTGGACAGGAATCCTTGGCGCTGATTGGCCATGACGCTCGTGACGTAAATCTATGATAATATTGAGTTTCTGACGGATTTGTCTAGGGTATATTCTCTGGGTGGTACCAACAGAAGTGATAAAACAAGAACATTGAACAACATACAGATTTAAAACAACCACCAAAATATTTAACTGTTTTCCGGTTTCAGTTGTCCTCAAGCTGGTTTTGCCAGCTTTATAAATTTTCCAGCCAAATCAATTTGCTGACTTGTCACCTTGTTCTTTTGCCCGCCTGAACTGAATTTTACTGATATCTATGTATTTCTTATTCATATTGACATGCATGGATGCCCTCACTTCGATTTTTATAACTCTCCTCTACACTTTAATACTCATCCATTTAAGCTGAAAATTGTACACCACAATAAACTTTTTTTTAGGCAACTTTTGTGGGCAGAATTAGTATTTAAGACGCTACAATTAAATTGACATGTTTTTATAATTGTTGGTGTGGCTGCCACAGCATTTCAACTTCCGTCCAGTTCTGTGTGGAACTCAGATTTTAGGTACATTTTTTGCTTAATTTTATTGTTTAGAACACCTGTCATCACTACCAGGCATGTTTGATATTGAAAATATATCAAAGAAAGATATTCAAGCAAGATTTGGGTGTCTTCTTTGTGTTAAGTTTGAATTTAAAGGGATTATCCTGCTGACTCGACCCATGGTCGTCTGCAATCATGGTTCAGCTGTCATACCTTGTAATAGTTAATGAGTGGAGTGAACTGACCATATGTAGGATTAATCACATTGTTTTTGCCTGTGGTAATATTACTGAATTTTGAGGAATTTTTCGTTTTCTGGACTATTGCAGGCAATATATACTAAAATACTGATTGACATGTCACCTACACTCAGCCAATGAGAGCTCTGCTAACATAGTGGAGGTATAACTAGAAGGCAAATTGGAATTTGCATATCTGGACGGTGATAATCGACCTGACCATTGTAAAACAAGCTAGGGCTAGTCGTTTGGTATGCTGAATTGTAGTAGCAGAGGTCCCATTTTATGAGGGCGTTAGCCCTAAGTGGCCTTGAGAGGGAGAAATGCATATATTTGCTGGACATGCAGGACACACAAAAGTGTTTTGATTGATACTTAGGTTCAATTGAGAGAGATGAAAGTTTGTAGGGCTTGACAAGTCGTGTTAAGACTGAGTTATGTAGAGTAATATCATGATGCATTTTTTGCAATGGCACATGAGTGTATATTATTGACAAAACAAGTCCAAATCTCTAAGTAAACAGATATATTGCACTTATCAGGCACTTTCTTGGAAGTGCCATTGATGACATTTAGATTTAGCAGCAGATCTAGGCCAAGCATTCGGCACACACCGCCCGAGGTGACACCCGAGGTGACCCCACGAGGTGACCCCCGAGGCGACCCCCGAGGTGACCCTCCAAGGTGACCCCCGAGGTGACCCCCTTAGATAATCATAATTCATTAACTGTTTTCGGTTACACACAAAATATCCTTTATATGATTTAATTGTTGTAATCACAACTCAGGACAACCATGGCAAACCCAACACCATCCTAGCACAGCATACAAATCCACTGACGCTGGAACGCTTTTTGCACGTTTAATGGCTACGGAATAGTGATGGTAAATCGGACTCTTCACTGAAATCAATTAAGCAGTTGAGCTTCCGATTCGATAAGCGATTTTAAATCGATTTTATGAACAGCCCAAATAACTTGTTGATTAGGCATAATTTTAATGATTCTGCAATGTATCTGACACTTATATCTGTAACCATCAATCTGCCACTTGTGACAGTGGAGAAGCTCTCTGCAATCTGTTTGGTGTTCTGATGTTCCTAACAAAGGCAGGCCTGCATAATTATGTCAAACGTCCAGCATCAACAAAACAATCAGGCCGAATATCAATTAGGTCACCCCATATGTGCCGACAATCGGCGAATCGTTCCATCACTACTACGGAGAGTGTCCCCCTAGCGGGAAACCCAAGAACTACTTGCTCACAGCAGCAAAGACAGCGGGAACCAGCCAGACGACATCAACCAATCAGATCGCTTCATTCCAATGGCAACCAGCTACTCCATCAGAGCTCATGTATAGGCTCTGACTCTGTGTATCGATGGACTGGTCCCCCCTAAGCTACAGAGTACAGACAGGTGGGCCAGATAGCAGTCAAATGCATCAGATTTAGTGATTTCTGCCTATTCTCGGCACTGTATGCATCTATCTACAGTTGTTACAGATAGATCTAGCCCTAATCTATCTGCCGCATCACTCTGACGCATTAGGATGGCATGTGTGCAGAGGTGGAGGGTGAAATAGGAGCTGAGTGGAGTAAACCACTATATGTCATGTTTAAATCTGGCATAGTTGACAGGAAGTCAAGCCTGACGGAAGTAGTATTGTAGCCAAACAGTATCTGGACTCCGTCCAGATAATAACACAAAATGCTCAACTTAGGGGTACATAACCATACATTTTCAAGTTCTTGTTGATTTACCTTCATCTCCAGGTTTATAGCAGGCCTTGTCAGTCTGCACAAAGATGGATTGCTTTTTGTGATGGATATAGATTCGCGAACTATTCGTAAACGTTACTCCATAGGTTCCCGTAACGTTCAGTTGTAAGATTCTGCTGTCCAGATCGATGGAGTCAGGAACCTGTGAAAACATATTAAAAGATGGTATGTTTTTTTACAGTAAGTACAATCTAATCATTACAGAACAGCAGAAAACATGTTATTTTATATGATGACATCATATTTTCACAGTTGAAACAATGACAAACCATGGTTTAGTGCAAAAACTTGAAAGGAAATAAAAGAGATCTTACCTGCAGAGTTATAACCCCAGATCCAGCTGAAAAGAATGAAAACAAAACATATTTACAATTTGCGTATATATTATAAATGAAATGACAACAAAAAAGAAAGTATCTGAATTTAATTTTCCATGGACAATTGGCTCGGTTGAAATCTGCCACTCTGTCAGTCAATTTTAGTTGAAAATGATACATATTTTTTTTCTATTGTCTTCTTTTTTAATTTCATGATTATTTTTTTAAACTGATAAAAATCAATCATCGGTTGGTTGTTCAAAATAATGATAAATTCAAGAAATTCAAAAGTGACTGTCATCACTAATCGAAGCAAACTTTCACTGCACACACCATATATATCATTCTTGGAAATGTTCAGGGTTGGCAAAAAGGTGTGGATCTTGAGCTAAATTTGAGGTTTACGACACAAAACAGCCTAAAAGAAGTTTTCGGCAAGGCAATATTTACTAGTTAAAACTAGTCTGACAAAATCTGACTCAAAAACGGCCAATCTCAGTTAAGATAGAATTTTTTTATCTAGGTTAAAACCACCAAGTTAAAGCCACCTTGCCATAAACTTGCCAACCCTGAAAATGTTGAAATAAAACTATTTGAACTTACATATATATTTGGTCTTTGATACGAGCACCTTGGGACTTGAATAGTACTGCATCCCCAAGGTAAACATCCTACTTGTTCCGATCAAGGCAGTGATCTCAGCTGAGGTACCAGGTCGGATGATATTAACGTGGACATCGAACGGCATGCCCAAGCGGACATTTTTGGAAGCTGTGATGAAGAAGGTTCTGAAAATACATAAAGAAAATATCCATAAGTGAAATTTACTAAATTCACTTAATTCACATTGAATGAATACTAGGGTATGTGCCAGACTCCCAGTCTTCTCATCACTCATAATCACAAGGCGGTCACCAATACTGGAAAATGCTACGCCATGGGAACCTTGGCCAATGTTCTTCTCGTCCCATGGGCATTTTTCAAAGGCTGCCCTGAGCTGTATTTCGTGTCTGCATTGGGAACTTCAAGCAGTGCTTTTCCTAGGACCAATATTCCCATTGGCCACAGCGCCTGAGAGTGGCTACCGGCTCGGAAAAGCGCTGCCAGCAATTTGCAGTACATGACTGAGAGTACTCAGAGTGATGACTGATGGAGATTCAGCATATCCAGTATATACAATTGTGTCAACAATCATTAGTTTCAGCAATTCAAATGCACAGTCAATTTCTTTTAATGGTTAATATTCTCTCAATAACATTTCAAAGCTATTTTTAATCCAATAAATTTTAAAAAATTTGACATTCATTGAAAAAAATTATAGGTCATTCATTTCAATGTCCTAACTTTTAAAAGCTTCTTGAGCAATATTTTGGCAGTATCACGAGAAATATGTCACTGGAATAAATGGCAAAACAAGCATCCTCGGATACAATGGCTGGTTAATCCTATGGGAAAGTAGAAGGTGTGACTTGCAGCATGCGAGAGCGTCTGAGGCAAAAAATATGAGTGTAGGAACAGTGGAACTGGAGGTTGAGGTATAGTAGGGTGATGTCTGCGTGAACTAGATTCTCTTGACGTGAGGGTATAGCAATGAAGTATAGGTGCAACTTGCTGCAGTGAGCATTGCGCAAGTGTTTGAGTAGAGCGTGACAGCAGACACTAGTGTCTAACAGAGTCGCTGCCCATATAGAGCTATGGGCCGACAAATCCATAATGTCAAATACTTGTACCAAATTTCATAACTCTAAAATAAGCGGAATATTAAGGTCACAAATGGACAGTTCAAGAATGATAAAAGATGGCTGCCAGGAAGGCCTACATCTTGAATTTATTGTCATGTTCCCAATCAATGCCCACAGGCGTACACCTGAACCAAATTTTATAACTCTTAAGTGAAATATTAAGGTCACATTTGGCAGTCCAGGAATGAAGAAAGATGGCTGCTAAAATGCACGCTATCTCAGTTGTCTCGACAGGTAGGCTACTCATTCTTCTGCTTTCACCCCTAGCATATAACTAGAAAAACTAGCAAAAAAAAAATTTTTTTGCGAGGACACCCCCCGACGTGACTCCCCCCCCGGACTTGTAAAATATAAAATTTTAAAATTACCTCCTTCCGAGGAGAGCCCCAGCCTAGAAATATAACTAGCAAAAATAAAAATTTCTGCAAGTACCCCCCCCCCGGATGTGACTCCCCCCCGGGCCTTGTATAGAATATAAAATTTAATACCTCCCGAGGTGACCCCAGCCTATCTAGCAGAAATAAACTTTTTTTTTTTGCGAGTACTCCCCCCCCCCGAGGTGACCCCCTCGGGACTCCTAAATTTTTTAATTACCTGCCTCCGAGGTGACCAACCTAGAAACATAACTAGCAAAAAAAAAAAATTTCTGCAAGCTCCCACCGGATGTGACCCCCCCCCCCGGGCCTTGTATAGAATATAAAATTTAATACCTCCCCCGAGGTGACCCCAGCCGAGCAATATATCTAGCTGAAAAAAAAATTTTTTTGTGCAAGTATCCCCCCCGAGGTGACCCCCCTAGGGACTTGTAAAATCCAAAATTTTTTAATTACCACCCTCCGAGGTGACCCCTAGCCTAGAAATATAACCAGCAAAAAAAATTATTTCTGCAAGTACCCCCCTGGAAATGTCCCCCCCCCTCGGGCCTTGCACAGAATATAGAATTTAATACCTCCCCCGAGGTGACCCCAGCCTGGCAATATAACAGGCAGAAATTTTTTTTTTTTGCGAGTACCCCCCCCCCGAGGTGACCCCCCTCAGGACTTGTAAAATCTAAAAATTTTTAAATTACCTCCCTCAGAGGTGACCCCAAGCCTAGAGATATACCTAGCAAAAAAAAAAATTTCTGCGAGTACCCCCCCGGATGTGACCCCCCCCAGGGCCTTGTAGAATAGAATTTAAAATTTAATACCTCCCACGAGGAGACCCAAGTCTGGCAATATAACAGGCAGAAAATTTTTTTTTTGCGAGACCCCCCCCCCCGAGGTGACCCCCTCGGGACTTTTAAAATCTAAAATTTTTAAAATTACCTCCCTCCGAGGTGACCCCCAGCCTAGAAGTATAACTAGCAAAAAAAATAATTTCTGCAAGTACCCCCCTGGATGTGTCCTCCCCCCCCCCGGGGCCTTGCACAGAATATAGAATTTAATACCTCCCCCGAGGTGACCCCAGCCTGGCAATATAACAGGCAGAAATTTTTTTTTTTTGCGAGTAACCCCCCCCCCCCCGAGGTGACCCCCCTCGGGACTTGTAAAATCTAAAAATTTAAATTACCTCCCTCAGAGGTGACCCCAAGCCTAGAGATATCACTAGCAAAAAAAAAATATTTCTGCGAGTACCCCCCCGGATGTGACCCCCCCCCGGGGCCTTGTATAGAATATAAAATTTAATACCTCCCCCGAGGTGACCCAAGTCTGGCAATATAACAGGCAGAAAATTTTTTTTTTGCGAGTACCCCCCCCCCCGAGGTGACCCCCCTCGGGACTTTTAAAATCTAAAATTTTTTAAATTACCTCCCTCCGAGGTGACCCCCAGCCTAGAAGTATAACTAGCAAAAAAAATAATTTCTGCAAGTACCCCCCTGGATGTGTCCTCCCCCCCCCCCAGGCCTTGCATTCTACATGTCTCCCTATTGGCTGAAATGGCCACTCCCACCAAGTCCCTCATTCTCATTGGCTCTAAATGGCCACACCCCCAAAAATTAAAAATTTTTAAGTACTGCCACAGTTTCAACCGAACAACTGTCAACCCATTACACCTTGCCTAATGCTGTCAAATTAGCCAACTAAGATTGCTTCTAACCAGCAATTACCACAAACACAAACTCAACGCATGATGGCCAAAAATGCATACCTGTCATTATGCGCCACACCTCCAAATATCGACCACACCCCCAAAACCCATTATTAAAAAGGCTAGAGAATTCTCCAGAATTCTCCAGCCAATGAGAGGCCAGCTGGAACATAAATACCTCAGGGGAACATGACTGACCATTTAAATCAGAATGACACACTTTCTGAAACTCAACATAATCAATCTGATTTTGTACAATTTATCTCATTCACTGTTCACGATAAAAGTATATCTAATCGAACTTTAGGTATTCATTCTACACTGTATAAGGGGAGCATCATCACTGTGTGAGCATGATTGAGATAATGAGTGGATGACTGGCGCTTTACGTCCTGTATTTATGCAATTGGTAGGCTAATTAGCAAGATAAGATGGTGTCTGTCTATGCACACATTCCAATCAATCAATCAATCAACCAATCCATCAATCAATCCATCAATCAATCAATCAATCAATCCATCAATCAATCAATCTATTTATCTATCTATCTAACTTTCTATCTGAATTGTACATTATATCTACCTCCATCTGGGCAGCTATTTATAACGCACAGTATCGGGGCGTCAAAATTGTGAGAATTGTGGAAAAACCGCTTCTTTTGATGTTGTTAAACAGCTTTTTGTGGAAAAACTGCTTCTTTTGATGTTGTTAAAGAGCTTTTTGAGGAAAAACTGCTTCTTTTGATGTTGTTAAACAGCTTTTTGTGTTCAATAACTACATAATATCTGGGCCCAACCAGTCTTTGGTTTCTTTTTATATGTTCTCTGTCACACATTTGTCTGTGTGTGGTTTGTTTATGTTCAGTACAGTAATTAACATGATTTATTTGTTGACCACAAGTATGTTACAACGTTTGTTACATTGTCATGATACTGTTATTTCGTAATGTAAACTAGAACGGGCGCTCGGAGAGCACATAGCTTCGCTGTCCATTTAAAATTAAACTTTGACTACTGCAAGATTCTGCACATAAGTGGCCTACCAGTCGTTAGTTAGCTACAGGTGGAAACTAACTTTTTTTTCATGTGATGAACAATTATTTTTTTCAGTGTCAAGTGGGAAACAAACTATTTTGTTCACCAAAAAGCCATAGGCCCCCCCCCCAAGACAAAGATCATCTGGTCAGCCCCTAATAATTTAATTTGATTAAGACTTCAACATGTGTATATGAAGGCTTGAATGTTATTGCAGCATCATTCGTTGTATTATCTACAATTGAATGCTAATTTCAGCAATTATGGTCAGGTTTTTATGAAATAAACATTGAAATGATGCTATTTAGTTCTTTGGCACCTTCTACGGACGTTTAATGGTCGTTTTTGCGGAGAAAATGTAGAATTTTATACACCCTCTTGGCTGCTAGTGCTGCAGCATAAAGTGATAGTGCATGCAGCACTGTAGAGGCATTTTTCAAACTGTGGGCCCAAAAAAACTCCGATTGTCACCAAAATTTAATCAGGTCTTGTGTTACAAGTTGTGTAGTACAAATGAATACATCATGCTGAAGAAAATCTAAATCAATCCAGTAGTTTTTGCAGGAGGCAACTCACATACACACTAACGCACATGCTGAAGTGCCAGGGACCACAATAGCTCTCAGCGAAGCTAATAATAATTATCACAGCTTTTTACCAAAATAACTTCATAAACAAGCATCCGAGGATTCAAACACTGGGTTTATCAATCTTTGCATGATTATTATTATTAGTAAGATTTTTAAAGACGGGATATATGTTAATTGCTCAATGACCTGCTTCTGAAACTCATTTTATGTGATCCTTTTTTTTAAATTTTGTACACACAAATCATAAGCAAATATTTGCAAAGTACTCAATGAACTTCCCATTTTGCTTGTACTGTACTGATTGAAATAGAAATGCCTAGTCAGGTTTGCAGATATACCACAACATTTTATGAACAGAGATACCACTTATATTACATTCAGTGGCGTCAATACAGGGGGGGCTGAATCCCCCCCCCAATTTGGCCCAAATGGAGCATTCAGCCCTGCCCCCAAAACAATCTAGGGGAAAAAGATATTTTCCCGAGTATGATACTGGTGGTGATTCAATAACCAGAGCCCATGAAAAGAAAGTATTTTGAGCATTATGTGTCGTTATTTTTGCATTTTATATATTTGTAACGTGTGCATATATCGGCAGAGGTATAAAATTTTTGGATTCTGGGGCAGCTCGTGCTTCGAACCTTCGGACGTCTGACAATGCTTCTAAACTTTGGGGCTACAGCTCTCCCAAACTTGCATTTCTAGTGGTGCCACTGCCTTACATTTTTTGTGAACAGAAATTGCACCTTATTGCAAGCCAGAATTTGAATGATTTCAGCTAGTTTTCACAACTTTTATTAAATATTAAGGTCACAGTGGACAATTTGTGGCGGCCATTCTGGACACTACCGTAATACGGGGTGAATAGGGACAAGGGGGTGAATAGGGACAGAACCAGAAACCTTTTATTTCTTCAAAAACGGACAACTTCCACTTGACTCAGAAACATGATTTTTGGCACAGTTTTAGAAGGTATACTACTGAATCCTCTAATGGGTTTTTGTCACTTCAGCCTGCAGGCAGGTAGGAGCTGCAGCACCTTAAACCTATGCCTGCAGAATTTAGATTTTCGCAAAGTGGTCAAAACTTTAGTTTTGGCACAAAAAGTATAAGAGCTACAAACACTAAACTCACAGGACACTTTTATTATATAGTTATGGGCGTCTCTGTCGAATTTGACTGATATAGTTAAATTAGCACATATGTTATTCAAATAAAACCAAGCCCAAGGCAATTTTAGGCTAATTTTGGGCGTGTCGAGGGACAGCAGTAATAATATAATAATAGCACCAGAAACCAAACCAGAGATGGGGTATTATCAAAAAACATCTTGGAGATGGCAGTTAGATGGTTGAACATTTGCTGCAACTGACAGAAATTCATAAATATAGGTTAAGGTGACTCAAGCGTGGTACACTGCACATACTTCTGAGCAGCCTGGTTGCCTAGCAACGTAGCGTCACAACTGCTGCAGGCCCTGAAAAAGTTGTGACGTCACCATTTTCTGCTCTATTTTTTTTAACAGCATGGCAGCCAGTAATTTGCTATTTAAATGAGATCTAATGCAGCTAGAAGCATAATTATTTTTTTTATTGAATGCAGTAACACCTACTCTATGCTAGTTCAAAGTTTCAGCTTCTCATCTTTATCCAAAGAATTTTCTCAACTAATTTCAGTCAACTGTGTCTAAAATTGTCTTTATTTCTTTAAATTGACATTGGCATAGTCATGGTACTGCAGTTAAAAAACGACTCAGTGAATTATTTTTATTTTTGGCCATTTGTTTGACAATAACTTGTTTATGATATATGCAAATTTTAAAAAAAATCTGTATGATCGTTTTCCTAAAATTTGATTACTGCAAAAATTGATGCATACAAAATCAGCAATTAATTTGTGTATTGGTGCCCTTTGAGCTCTTACAGAAAAAAGTTTTTAACCTTTTTCTTCAAATTTGTGGCAAATGTATTAGTTTACATCCATGGGAAGACATTTCTGACGTTTTTGTGTGACAAATGCATGTAATGCTTTATTCTGTGGTACATAACCAAAAACTCAATTTATGACTTTTAAGCAGTCATCAGGCCAAACATACTGTTGCCATGGCAACAAAACGAGTCGGTGAAATTTTTTTGTTTTTCATTTTTGGAATTTATGGGTCACATAGCGTAACTGTGCAAAATTTTAGAAAAATCTGTATGATCAAACTTCCATGCATGAGTCACCTTAAATGCCTTAAAATTTGCAGTAAACCTGCATTTTCCAGAAATCGTGTGAATTCTCAAAGAGATGAACATAAAAAGAAAAGCAATTTGACACAGACTGGTTTCAAATAGTTTGAAATGACAAGAACAGTGGACAAGATATGAGATTCTGCCTCCATGGTCATGAGTTCCGATCCAAGCCCTCTGCAGAGTTCCAGAAATAGCAAGAAAAAAACACCTATATTTCATTTACACTCATTTTCATGTTTTTTTAGGTTAAAATTTTCTAAAATGGTTTCGTCTGTAGTAGATTTAGTCCAGAATCAGTAATCATCAGTAAAATTTTCAAAAAACTACAGTTTTTTTTATTTTTCGGTAATTTATCCTATTTTGCAGGAAATAAAATTTCAGATTTATCGAATTAGTCGGGCAGATCAGAGGGGTCCCCCTGCACCCGTCTGAATATTTAACGGGACCAAGTTTTTTGGTGCCCTTATAATGTTCTTTTAACAAAAAGCCAATGTTAACAGGACTATCAATGTCCCATGGTGTTTTTACGGCGGCCATTTTGAATTGAAGTTGACGGCAGAAAAACGTGTCTTCGAAATTACAAGTTTAATTATCTCAGGAACTATTCAAGCTACATTCACAAATGGCACATCTATTTGTATGTTTTTGGACATGCAGAATCTGAAAATGACATTAATTTCTTTCTAAATTGTAAATATCACCCATTATGGCAAAATATTTACAAAAAATCACATTTATTAAATATTTAACCTTAGTTCGGTTTATTCTACCTCAGCCTGTTAACCAGTAGCTCTATGTGATGATCATATTTGACAAGCACTGAATATAAGCTTTCAAATGAGGTATAATACATCTAAAAGAGATGATTATTTGATGAGCTGTGGTATTTCAAAGATTTTCATTTGTGATTCTGTGATCATTTAGCATCATGGGCGAGGTAGAACTGCTAGTCAGTTTGCAAGAGAGGTTGCCTTGCACCGTCTGGTATAGTTAATGGCACCAAATTATTTGAATGCCAAATATTGTCTGGAAACATATTTTAGATGCTCCCATTGCCAATTATTGTTCCATGGGGTTTTTCTGCTGGCTATTTTGGATTAACCTCTAAAATTTGTAAAAATGTGGTTTTAGCATTATTGTCGCTTTCTGGGTTAGAACAGCCATTGCTCTATCATAGTTTATCAAAGTGAAGAAAATTAAACACCAAATTTAACTTTAAAAGCCAGGGAGTTACTCTTTCAAATGGTGTAAATAGTATGCTTGTAAGATGCTTGTGCTGGATGTCATAAAAATAATTAAACTCTTCCTGCCTGGGTAGCAAATTTCTTCGTGAGCATAAACGTGTCTCATAAATCATTTAATTTCTTTTTTTAATGAGTAGCCCTAGAAAAACATCTCAAATCCAGAGATGGATAGCCCTTGATTTCAACTACCATCTGGCACATTAATTTTCTTGTAACTACAATTGTCTACCCTTCCAAAGCTAATATGTTGCTGTCGGTGTCATAAATCTCCTCAGAAACATAAAATCCTCCCATTTATTTTCAATTTTATCCATCCTAATCACTAGATGACTCATCCCTAACCTACCAAATGGATAGCCCTTGACGTCACCTTTCTCTTGGCACCTTGGTTTCCTTGTTACTATAATTGTCTAACCTCCCAAAGCAAAATAAATGTTGCTGTCTGGGTCGAAAATCTCTTGTGAAACACCAAAATCTCGCACAGATTTTCATTTCCACCTATCCTAATCACCTGATAACTCATTCCTAACCAAATAAATGGATGTGGATGGATAGCACTTTATGTCAGCTTTCATATGGCATCTTGGTTTCCTTGTAACCAGAACTGTAAACCTTCCCAAAGCTAAATTAATGTTGTCGTCAGTATCAAAAATCTGCCCCAGAAACACCAAATCCTTCCAGTTATTTTTAATTCGAGCTATCCTAATCAGTAGATGACTTATTCCAAACCAACCAAATGGATGAGGATGGATAGCCCTTAATGTCATCTTTCATTTGGCAACTCGGTTTCCTTGTTACTACAATTGCCAGCCCTCCAAAAGCAAACTAAATGTTACATCCTGGTCAAAAAATCTCGTCAGAAACACAAAATCCTCCCTTGTATTTTAATTTCCACATATCCTAATTACCAGATAACTTATAATGAACCATCCAAATGGATCTGGATGGATATCCCTTGATGGCTGCTTTCATTTGTCTTCTTGGTTTCCTTGTTAATACAATTTCCAGCCCTCCAAAAGTAAAATAAATGTTATGTCCTGGTCAAAAAAGTCTCGTCGGAAATACAAAATCCTCCCTTGTATTTTAATTTCCATCTATCCTAATCACCAGAGTACTTATAATGAACATTCCAAATGGATGTGGTTGGATTGCTCTTGATGGCAGCTTTAATTTGGCCACTTGGTTTTCTTGTTAACACAATTGCAAGCCCTCCAAAAGCAAAATAAATGTTATGTCCTGTTCGAAAAAATCTTCTCGGAAACACAAAATAATCCCTTGTATTTTAATTTCAATCTATCCTAATTACTAGATAACTTATTCCTTACCAACCAAGTGGATGTGGATGGATAGCGGATAGCCCTTGATGTCTGCTTTCATCTGGCACCTTGGTTTCCTGCTTGCTACAAATGTCAACCCTCCCAAAGCTAAATAAATGCTGCAATTTGTGTCAAAAATCTCTTTGGAAACCCAGAATCCTCCCACTTATCTTCAGTTCTACCTATGCTAATCAATAGATCACTCATTCCTAGCCAACCAAATGGATGAGGATGGATAGCCCCTGAAAGCTGATATCAAGGGCTATGTGTTTGGTTGGTTAGGGATGAGTTTTCTGGAGGTTAGGATAGGTGAAAATCAAAATACCTGGGAGTATTTTGTGTTTCCGAGGAGATTTTTGACCCGAACTGAAACATTAATTTTGCTTTTGAAGGGTTGACAGTTCTAGTGACAAGGAAACCAAGGTGTCAAATGAAAGCCGACATCAAGAGCTATCCATCCACATCCATTGGATTGGTTAGGAATGAGTTATCTGGTAAGCAGGATAGGTGGAAATTAAAATACAAGGGAGGTTTTTGTGCTTCCGACGAGATTTTTTTTGACAATACATAACATTTAGTTTGGAGGGCTGGCAATTGTAGTAACAAGGAAATCAAGGTGCCAAATGAAAGCTGACATCAGGGGCTATCCATTTGGTTGACTAGAGATGAGTCATCTAGTGATTAGAAAAGGTAGAACTGAAATAAATGGGAGATTTTGTGTTTCCGAGGAGCTTTCTATACTGACGGTAACATTTATTTAGCTTTGGAAGGGTTAACAGTTCTAGCATCAATGAAACCAAGGTGCCAAGTGAAAGCTGACACCAAATGCTATCCATCCACATTCATTTGGTTTGTTAGGAATAAGTCATCTACTGATTAGGATAGGTACAATTGAAGTTAAATGGAAGGATTTTGTGTTTCAAAGGAAATTTTTGATACTTACGGTAACATTAATTTAACTTGTTGAGGGTTGACAGTTCTGGTTACAAGAAAACCAAGGTTCCAAATGAAAGCTGACGTAAAGTGCTATCTGTCCACATCCATTTAATTGGTAAGGAATGAGTTATCAGGTGATTAGGATAGGTGGAAATGAAAATCTGTACGACATTTTGGTGTTTCACAGGAGATTTTCGACCCGGACAGCAACATTTATTTTGCTTTGGGAGGGTAAACAATTGTAGTAACAAGGAAACTAAGGTGCCAAGAGAAAGGTGACATCAAGGGCTATCCATTTGATAGGTTAGGGATGAGTCATCTAGTGATAAGGATAGGTAAAATTGTAAAATTGAAAATAAATGGGAGGATTTTATGTTTCTGAAGAAATTTATGACACACCGACACGGTCCGACAGCAACATTTATTTAGCTTTGGAAGGGTTGACAATTGTAGTAACAAGAAAATTAAAGTGCCAGATGGTAGTTGACATCAAGGGCAATCCTTCTTTGGGTTTGAGATGTGTTTCTAGGGCTACTCATTAAAAAAATGAAATTAAATGAATTATGAGACACGTTTATGCTCACAAAGAAATTTGCTACACAGGGAGGAAGAGTTTAATTATTTTTATGACATCCAGCACATATTTTTACGACATCCAGCACAAGCATCTTACAAGCATACTATTTACACAATTTGAAAGAGTAACTTCCTGGCTTTTAAAGTTTAATTTGGTGTTTAATTTTCTTCACTTTGATAAACTATGATAGAGCAATGGCTGTTTTAACACAGAAGGTGACAATCATGCTAAAACCACACTTTTAGAAATTTAATAGGTTAATCCAAAATAAAAAACCCCATGGAACAATAATTGGCAATGGGAGCATCTAAAATATGTTTCCAGACAATATTTGGCATTCAAAAAATTTGGTGCCATTAACTATACCAGAGGGTGCAAGGCAACCTCTCTTGCAACCTGACTAGCGGTTCTACCTCGCCCATGATGCTAAATGATCACAGAATCACAAATGAAAATCTTTGAAATAACACAGCTCATCAAATAATCATCTCTTTTAGACATATTATACCTCATTTGAAAGCTTATATTCAGTGCTTGTCAAATATGATCATTACACAGAGCTACTGGTTAACAGGCTGAGGTAAAATAAACTGAACTAAGGTTGAATATTTAATAAATGTGATTTTTTGTAAATATTTGGCCATAATGGGGTGATATTTACAATTTAGAAAGAAAGTAATGTCATTTTCAGATTCTGCATGTCCAAAAACATATAAATAGATGTGCCATTTGTGAATGTAGCTTGAATAGTTCCTGAGATAATTAAACTTGTAATTTCTAAGACACGTTTTTCTGCCGTCGACTTCAATTCAAAATGGCCGCCGTAAAAACCTCATGGGACATTGATAGTCCTGTTAACATTGGCTTTTTGTTAAAAGGACATTATTAGGGCACCAAAAAACTTGGTCCCGTTAAATATTCAGATGGGTGCAGGGGGTCCCCTCTGATCTGCCCGACTAAATATAAAGTTTTTTCATATAAAATACGTTTCATGATGTTTATTCACAAGAGTCAACCATCTAGACAAGATAGGAAGTAGTGGTTGTGGAAATAAGAGTCCGTCCCTATTCACCCCAAAGTGAGGGGTGAATAGAGACAGCAGTTTTCTGGGCCTAAATAATTGACAATGTGAGATATCTTCAAGAGCACCTGGGGATATTTAGAACTGAGGCCGGGACATATTTTGACACTATGTTTAGAATTCTGAGATGATTTGTTCCCAAGCTATGACAGAAAAAGGCCCAATTCTGTCCCTATTCGCCCCATATTACGGTACCGTAGTCCGTAGAACGGGGTAAAGTTGGCAATCCGGGGTGAAGTTGGCATGCTATTTTGACCCACTTAATAGAAGAAATGCCAACTTTTCTCACTGACACAGGTATCTTTGGCATAGATGCTAAACATGTCAGTGACGAGAAGTTGGCATTTCTGCCTTTTAAGTGACAGGAGAGGCATGTAATGTTGACTTTCTGGAGTTTATGCATAAACACAGTACCTGATGTAGTTTGAATGTGTGAATGGCTTTAGAAACTGAGTTATTGGAAGCGAAAGATCAAGTGTTGTTACCCTGCCAGCATTCATGCATTCCAGGAAGGCTATCGCAATAGGTGAGAGATTCTCACCTTAAAAGGCAATAACTAACACAAATTTCACTTTAATTTTGTAATTACTCTTACGCTTCATCCAGTTAATATGTAATCTGCCAAAGCAGGAGCGAGCGGTAAATAGCCCTGGATGGTCTACAACGCTGTTGTATTGCTATAACTCTTTTTTAAAGTATCAGACATTTCTCATTTTATATATTATAGACGTAACCACCTGAACTGGGACCAGAATTTAAAAAAATTATATACTTAATAATTGCATTTTAAACTTTATATAATCTATATATATAGATTAGTGTAGACATTGATTTTGCTTGTTTCTTTGTTTTTGTTGTTGTTGCTTTTTATTTAATAATTTGGATGACACATGTATCTCCTATGATATCTAGTTTGTCAAATAAAAGTTTATATATAACTTATAAGTCTGCACTCTGCTGATCTATTGTAATGCCTACTTTATAGACGGGACAGAGCCACCGGCTCACCGAGCGAAGCGAGGCGTCTCGTCCCTTATGACAAACATGCGAGGAGTGAACCAGCAAGATGGTTCGATCTTGAAAAAAAAGTGATTCAGACATCCCATAATATGATCCTGGCACTTTTTTCTCATACCGTAAATGTTCGAAAAAATTTTCGAAAAAAAAACCAAAAAATTACCAAAAATGTTCGGAAAAAAATTACCAAATATGTTTGAAATAAAAAAAATTACCGTAAAATGTTCGAAAAATAAAAATTACCAAAAATGTTCGAAAAAAAAAAAATTTTCACAAAAAAATTGTCGAAAAAAATTAAAATTACCGTAAAATGTTCGAAAAAATAAAAATTACCAAAAATGTTTTTTTTAAAAATTGCCTAAAATGCTCGAAAAAAAAAGAAGTTTGAAAAAAAAAAATTATTAATTTTATCAGTGTGCTTTGCACACGCTCATGAAATTAGAATTTCATGAGCAAACTTAAGTCGACATAATAACCGAAATCACCCGAGCGCAGCCGAACCAAGCCCTTCGTAGCCAATCAAATCGTTGAAAAACGACCTTGACCTCGGATCGACCTGCGCCATAATTGGCTCGCTAAATAATAAAAAAGTCATCATGGAAAAATATGATGAGATATTCTCACCATGTAAATTGTTAAACTCGTCAGATCTTGAGCCCAAAAATAAATTTAGGCTTTGTAATGAAATATTACAAACGAAAATTCACCAATCTCTATCTCAACTAAAATGTTTATAATCCTAAACAATTAGGCCAGGCCTAATGTCCAAATTTACCAATAGGTATGAACTTTTGCATTAAACTAAGAATCAATCTATAATGAGTGCCAGTACTGGCAGTAAGTTCTCATACTCAACTCTCTATAACTAAAGAAAGTCCTAATAATACCATGGGTGGGCCCAGGGTGGGGTGTTATTATGTCGACTTAAGTTTGCTCATGAAATTCTAATTTCATGAGCGTGTGCAAAGCACACTGATAAAATTAATAATTTCATTTCACAAACTGAAGTCGACATAATAACCGAAAGTTTAAAGCTGATGTCTTGTCTGAAGCAAGACTGCTTATAAATTATATCCTAAAAATAAAGTCACTGTACTGTGACACCAAAAGACTGCCAGAGTCCAAAGTATTTTGAAAATCGACAAACTCGTTCTGGCAATGAACCTTATCCCAAACCCTTGGTCATTGGACCTCAAAACACTTGGGATTAAGCGCACTTTATACGCTGCAATTTCAGCCTTAAATCGAGTTCTACAAAGATCAACCGAGTTCTGGTGCTCTGAAGCTACTAAGTGGACTCCAAATGGCTGCAACAGCCTTAATAAAATTGCTGGTTACCTCTTATAATATTCCTTCTGAACAAACTTCTGTTCTACATCATGAACTTATCCTGGATTCTATCTGCAGATATACCACTCAGCCAACAGTTGGTGCCTGACCAACATCTCCATTTCACCTGAAGCCAGTGAATCTGTTGGATCTCACCAAGATCCCCATAAAAACTCTGACCTTTGTTAATTAATTCCTTAACCAATAGGAATATCTTACAATCTCCTTCAGAGACGAAAAAATTTTTAAGGTGTTGCCCACCTTTGATCAGCCAACTTGTGATCTTGAGCTGATAAATTAACGCTCACGTAGATATCACTTATATCACTTTGTTATGTTTGTCCTTAGCCAAGACTACCAGTAAAGAATCAATGCAGATTGTACATCTAACATTCTAGCTCATTGAAGATGATTGCCAGTCTCATCCACCAGAGATATCTTGCCCCCCCCCCTTTTTTTGCCAAGCGACAACACAGGGACAGAGGCAATAATCAATATTGGCAATAATCCAGATTGGCACTAATCATTATTGGCCAACATCTCATGGAAATAATAATAAATGGACACTGACGCCATCAGTCCAAATTCCTGCAATTGTAAATTCTATGTATCCTTAGTACAATCCAAGGAGCTCCAAGGGAAACAGGCCCAAGACTACGTTTCCAACTCATCCAGCTGTACCGGATTGCTTCTGGTTTCAATTAGCAATCTACGCCATGCAAAGTAGTACCGCTTCTATGTTAGCCTAGCTTTAAGCAACGGTAACTGTCTCCACAATTAATCAGGCCTAGTTAGGACTGATCATCTCACAAAAGAAACCATACACACCCTGTTAGTTTATCACACCCAAGAGTGTTCACAGGAAGGGTTTCGTAATACCCTTTCTTGTTAATTTCTGGAAAATTTTTATTGCTTATCAATTAGCCTAGAGAATATGAATACAATTCATAACCTCATGTATGCTCTTGCAGCATAACTTGCGAAAGTTAAGTTAGTTGTGACCATTCTTCCAACCATCGTTATGGTCTTAATACCATCTTCTTCCTCAGGTATTTTTATGCATATGTTGCGCTGATGCAGCGATGCCAAAAAACACGCCTGCCTAATTTCCTATTCTTATTCCAGAATCCCAGATTTCCACATTTGAAAATGCTAGCAGAGTAAGGGAGCTCAAACAAAATTGAGCTAACATTTAGTAAACAAAACCAGTCAAAACATGGCTTTCAACAGCTTGAAAACCCTAAACCGAACAAAGGTCCGCGTGACAAAAAGATCTTCAATTAATGGTACCATTTGTAAACGACCTTTTCGCAGAAGGTTTAATGGACTTAGTCCAGTTGATCCCAATCTATTTAATTATTTAACTAACCGTCAACACACTGTGCAGTACAGTGCGTACCTGTTTTCCAAAATTCTGTCTCATTATTCAATGAAACCCGAGATCTTTTATAAGAGAACATATTGGAATTCTCAGTTCCATAGCATCACCATGCAGTTCTTCGAATACATGTGTAAATCAAGACTCTTTCCCAGTGATACTTATACTGGATCACATAAACCAAAATCACAGATTTAACTTGAGGGCAGACCACTGTCCACTGCCCCCCCCCCCTTTCTACAAAGGAGGTTTAACCCAACACCATACTGTTACGGGTTCTTAAGCTGAGCAGGATATATAATTTTCCTGCAGCCAGTAATCAATTAAACTAAACAAACTTAATAGTCCACTAGACTTGGCTTGTACTGGTTAAAACAATTGTAAGTTACCATGCCAACGCATGCACTGGATCATGATGATTCAAGAATCGCAACTCTCAGGGAATCTCAGCCAGACCCATTTCCAATAGGTATGTTCACAGGATGTAGCGTGAACCCACGTCTTTTACCAAACATTTTAAACTGGCAAGTGTATTCCGTCAGCAACATCTTGTTGCAGTTTCAGTGAACTGTCAGACTTCTGTCTGTCAACAAAATCTGTATAAAAGTTAATTGAATATAAAAGCATGCCTGATACAGTGATACCAATCGCTGATGGTAGCCGTAGTGGACCTCAGGTCCGAAGATGCCATAACTGCATGATGGCCAATTAATTAAGATAAATTAAAAAGTAAAATAAATAATCAAAAACGACCACTCAAGTGGCGACTGTAGTTGCCTACGTATTAGACCTGGCCATTAATAAACCACTGGAGGCCAATACAAGAATCCGCGGATTCAAAGCTAGCCATTTGGTTTTATATTAAAGGGGCAGTGATTAACATGGAATGGGTTGATAGCAATTTTGACCTAATCTAGAGTATATCCATACTGAAGACACGAAAAAAACAATTTGAAGTATGTAAATAATATCATGAAATCCTCAAAATAAAAGGCAACTGAGAAGCTTCTTGTAAATTGGAGGGAAAAGAATAGAATAAAATAAAATAAGAAAGATAAATAGCTAGTAACACAGATCATGTAGATAGGCGGATGGACTTGAAAGAGGGAGCTTCCGCCTTAATAGGAAGGAATGTGCATGACTGCCGCCATGACAGATTGGAAGAACAGACATTGACTATAAGTTGAGATGATATGAACTCTATCATTTTAATGCAAGTGAAGTACAATTAAAGGAATAAACTAGGGGTCTACACCAGTTCAATAAATACCAGTCGTACCGGTTCAGTCTGGTCGGTTCCCGAACTGATTTTCGAAACAGCACTTCAGTATGGCTCAATTATGCCATATACAGCTAAAAAAAGCAGTTTATTGTCGAGATTTGACAGAAAATATCCATTAAATCAATCACTGAACTCGAGAAGATCATCATCTTGACGTCCGCTCTAGTGTGAGATGAACTTTCCGGGCCAAAAATTAGTTTTTTCGGGAGGCGGGTTTCTATATGCGGATCGGCCCGAATTTGAGGTCCGACAGTACGAATTGTGTATCAATCAAGTGTATCGGTGATAAGTATCGTATTGAATGTCGGCAACGATATAGAGCCCTAGAATAAACCCATTTCACTAAGTGGCCTGGACATTGGCCCCAAACAACTTTTTGTTAAAACAGTGATTCATAACTTGCTTTCCACATGAAGCAGACATAGCACTTTAATTCCTGAAACACAACTTTCAAAATTTAACCTAAAGGAGTGACCAAGTCGTGAAGCTTTAATGTTACATTGAAATTCACTAAACATACTCCAGATTGTCACTTCAGCAAAGCCTTCAGTGAATAATTCAGACACACCCACCAACCTGGCCAATGAACAGGCCTTCACACAGGTTATGCAAATTAGGCCAATTTCACCAATTCAAGGACTTCCCTAAATCGTACAGACTAGCAAGTTACTGGGATAGATCTCTCTGAGAGCTTGAAAATGATAGGTCATACGTCTCTGAGAAGTTAATAGATGCTTCGTAAATCGCCGGTAAAGTTTTTTGAACTGGAGAGAATGCTACTCGCTGATTGGCTGTGACGCTCTGACGCAAATCTTATGATAATGTACGAAAATTGAAGGATTCGTCTGGGTAGATTCTGTGGGTACAGATTGTCTCTTGGCTGGACCAATCAGAGGCATGGTCGGGAAATCTATCAGCCAACGGGATTGAAGGATTCAAGCACTACTTTTCCCCTGGGGTTAACTGATAGAATTCATGTAAAGTTAAAACCTATGGGGCCCTTCTTTTTAAACAAATTAGTGACAAAATCAATGTTGATGTGGTAAAATAGGAAACAAAATGCATGAAAGCCAAAAGTATCATAAAATCAAAACACACATTTTAGAGGGAGAAAAAGGTTGTACAATTGATGTTTTATACCAGGCCAAATTTAGGAAAATTTAAATCAAGATGATTTTAATAACTGATTTGTTTTCATCAATAAATCATGGCACTAAATCATTATGTTCACTGTTACGTTCTAAAAATAACGTGCAAGCACTTCAAGAGGTGCTTGCAGATAGAATATCAAGCTATTTCCTATTTGCACATCTGATTTTCTGTAAGGATCTATCTATCTATCTATCTATCTATCTATCTATCCATAGCCCATTGCTGGTTAATGGCATTTCAAGTTCACACCTTGACCATATTGACATATGAAATCCAATGTATTGTATTGTATTTAATTACACTCCTGAATGGTAATTAAGCTATATTGCTTTTAGACCTGTCAGGGAATGAACTCAAGATAATTAGAGCCAAATCCACCAGAGGGCCATTTTGCATACAACAGTGGACAGTGCTGCCATCTAGCCTATTCTTGGTTCACATGTTTATTGTTTACAGTGTTTACAGTGTTTACATGGTTTATGGTTTTCAGAATCCCATACACTCATCTCCGATTAGAATAGCTACGCCTTTGGCTAGCTAAAAAAGGGTCGCTTATGAGACTGAGACACTTTAGTCCCACAAAAAGAACCAAGTTATAACTCAAGTGTCCTGTATGACCTGCCCAGAAATCCTTCTCACAATGCTCCATTGTGCACTCATAAATACCTTCTCGGTCTACAAATCGTATATATTTTCTAAGTAACAGCTCTTACTTCCAAACCCGACCAATTTAAGACCCCCAGACAAGGTCTATTTAAATTATTATAGCCAAGGGTAAAATATTGCAAAAGGCCTTCGATGATGCAATCGAAATTCATCTTTCTCAATGTCAGGCAACGCCCAACCATAAAAGAGACACCAAAAGGGTTGCACACCCTATCCACAGTTGAAATAAACAATCCAGATTGTAAGAGACGGAAGCTCAAACCTTATGTTTACCCTCAACAATACCACGAGCGTCCCTCAGCCAGGGCATTAGGAAACATCAAGTGAAGATGAAGTCCACATAACATTACATAACAGTAACTTTCCGTTTAATCTAGTGTGAAGCACACCAGGGCCAGGAAAGGATTCCCCGAAACCATCGTAATCCCAGCTAGAGATTACTAAACGTACATGATCTGCGATCCCATGCATCCTCAAATTGCGATCTACTAGACCGAAAAAAATACATGCATACCACAATGCCTTCCCAAACACAATCGCCTGGTGTCAAAACCATAATTCCACATGCATAGTAAAGGTGTACGACGACGGTATGGTACTCACAAGAATTCACACAAAAAGCGAATTCCAGTCAAAACTGACATTAAAAACAAATGTCACGACACAAGCTGCAACTCTGGACAAGCCAGACTGCGACTGCAACCAACTAAACTGATCAGAAAGCAAACTGTCATCAGCTAAACTAAAGCCAGTAAAAGCGCTATTAACCCAAGGCGAGAAATAGCCCTTCGGACTCGGACTTGTAATTAACTCCGCCGAGACCACATCTTCACAAGATCAGCATAGACCAATCTCAAAACTCATAATTAAGTCATAGGCCTATTAATAATGAAAAATACGCCAATCATATGACAGACACTGCCAGCTGCAGCCTGAACTCATTCGAGAACTAGTAAACCAGAAAAACGTAAGTCTTGACTCAGGTAAAGTCAGAAAGACACAATATTGACATTGTAGAATGACAGTGCCCCACTTGAATGGATGATCAAGCATAAACACCTGAAGTCTGAGGCTGAAGAAGAGGTATACAATTTTGCCGAACAAACGACAAAGGCCTTTGACATGTTTGACAAAGCATCAACATGCACTGGGAGTGCGGCCCAGGGCAGTGAAATTTGCAACTCCAGTTGAGTCTCAAATGGTAGTACTCAGTCAGTACAGTACAGTAATCAGAATTCCAGCTGAATCCTTGCCAATGACACTATAGAGTATATGTCATGGTGAAAACGAAGCAACTCCAGCCGAGAAGCTTGTTTGGTAGAAACATCCATTGCGGATGCAATGGCGGGAAAAAGATCAAGCCCCAGCCGGGCTCAAAACGTCCGAAAACGGCGTTAACAGCAGCCAAATTCCAGCAGAAAAGGCCTGACAACAACCTCCAGCCGAGGTATACAAAACAACATGGGTATCGGTAAGAAAACCTAAGTAAAACCCACGAAATACAAACACAATCACAAAAACGTCTGCTTCTTTAGCGAGCCAAAAAGGCGAAGGTCGATCCGAGGTCAAGGTCGTTTTTCAACGATTTGATTGGCTACGAAGGGCTTGGTTCGGCTGCGCTCGGGTGATTTCGGTTATTATGTCGACTTCAGTTTGTGAAATGAAATTACCGTTAAATGTTCGAAAAAAAAAATTCCAAAAATACTCGAAAAAAAAAAGAAGTTTGAAAAAAAAAAAATTATCGTGACATGTTCAAAAAAAAAAATTTCCAAAAATGTTCGAAAAAAAATAATAATAATACTGTTACATACGGAAGCCATTTTAGGACATGAAAAAAAAAAAAAAGTTAAATTGTACAAACGATTTACTATATTGTACAAACAATCTAGTAAATTGTACAAACAGTTTACTAAACTGTACAAACCATTTACTATATTGTACAAACAATGTACTATATTGTACAAACAATCTAGTAAATCGTTTGTACAATATAGTACATTGTACAAACAATGTACTATATTGTACAAACGATTTAAATTGCTATATTGTACAAACGATTTACTACATTGTACAAACGATTTACTACATTGTACAAACGATTTACTACATTGTACAAACGATTTACTACATTGTACAAACAATTTACTACATTGTACAAACGATTTACTACAT